>JACEIK010001046.1:105052-131618 GCA_018107945.1 Datura stramonium | reverse complement strand
TCCGTACAATTTACATAAGAATGTACACACATTGTTGGACAAACAAGGCAAAAGCTATACGTTTGAGTATCAATTTGGCATATAAATATGCCCCTTATCATCACACCTCTTAGGTTGGTTGTAAATCTTGAGGGATAGACTCAATAGGGTGATGGGCCTTAGGTTGTTATGTGGAGCATCGATGAATGGCTTGAAATGTGAAGTTAATGTCACATTGTGGTAGTTAGATGGTAGAAATGGAAAGGAGATTGCAGGCTATTTGAACACGCATTAGCGTGCAATTGTTAATTATGTATCTTGTGGCTTATATGATGCCTTAGGTCTCATTGATTACCCACAACACGAGAGTTTTTCTAGCTGTGGGCTGAGTTCGAGTATTGAGGCTGGCCTACAAAGTTTGAGTGTTTCCTCAAGTAGAGTTGAGCTAAACCATTGCTCGAGAGTTGTTCTGATGTAGTTATACTTGTAACTGTTAGTAGCCTATCATTCGATAGTTGTTCTGGCCAGGCTTTATTTTCTAATTTATATTTATATGTGTTATGTTGTGCTTCCTATTTGTTCGATTAGCTATGAAAGCTAGAGCTGATTTGGTGGTGGTTGTGAGCGCTGGAGGACCTATAAATATAAGAAAGGTAAGACGGTTTAGACGAATCTTGTGTGACACAAGTGATGACATGTGAGTTGTATCGGTTAGGTACTGACTGATTGTTCCAAATGTTTATTTGATAGTGGAAGTCTGAATATCAAAGCATCTAAAAAGTGAAATGACAAAAACACTAAATTCGAAGCTGAATACAATATAATGTCTAAAAATCCTTTGACATACTAACGAGTTTTCACGACCCGAACATGGGCCTGGATCGAGACATGGGATAAGGAACCCGAGAGACTCCAAGTTGATCCATGGCATTAACATAACTTCTAACTTGATCAATGAAAGCGGAAAATCAATCATGATAATCATAGCAGAATTCTAAACATACATAACATCATAATACAACCGTGAATCTGAAGCAAAATACAATCTGTGTCAGAAAAGCATCTACGTCTGATGAGTTGATGGGATGAGACCCCAACTTACTCTCTATGTCTGAAACTGAAAATATGTAAACATAACTGAATAAAAAGGGGCCCTCGACTGATGAGGATTCACCAATAGAGACTAGATGCTAACTCTGGAACTGGCTAGTGATGGGGCTGAGTCTGGATGTCAGAGCCTGTATCATAAAACGGTACATCATAGAGTATGCAGTCAGTACGTGAAATGTACCAAGTATGCAAGGTAAGTAAAACCGCTTAATTAAGTAAAATCATTTAAAATATGCACAATATAAAACATAATCAAGATAAGAATCTGAGAATAGAGCTTGCATGTTATTTTCTGAAATCATGATTTGAACATAAATAAACATCATAACTGATTCGAATGACCCAAAGCTGAAATTTGATTACCATAAATAAAACTGAACATTGAGTCAAACCTGCTTTATAACATATATATATATACATCATAAATTATAAACATGCATAACCGAAATCATGAGGAATAATGGGAGACTTTTCATATAACCAACATTACCACGATAGAGCTTACGTGGTCCCGACTATTACACTCAAGTGGGCAGAGCCGTCCAAAGTCTTGCCAGGGCTAAGGAAGCTACCATGATATTGATATCAAGCTCAAGGCCCCTTGGGGCGGGGAAGCTCCAAGGGAGGTCCCAAAGTATATAAGTAAACCTACGTTGGTTCGTAGTTCTGAGGCATTGGGTCAACTGACCCTTAGCCTACTCGGTGCTAGCCACTACTCCTAAAAACATGCATATTCTCTCCATCGGTTTCAGCGTAGCTGACCATTGTCTAGTGACAAAGCTTAATAATAGCATACATGAATAATCGAAAATCATAACATGAGGAGCCTTGGCTCAAATCATACCACAAGCTGAAAAAAATTAGGAGTCTAAACTCCAAAATCATGTGGTAAACTAATTGACATAAAATCATAAATCATACTTCAACATATGGGCTTGCCTAATACATAAATATGCTTAAAAATATTTGATTGACTTTAAAACATGATCATGGACATGGATAACTTAAAAACATGCATTTCGTCACAAATATCTCATCACACTTGAACATACATCATAGATCTCAATTTTTCATAAACTTCCATGGATGGGCATTATAATTTATAAAACATGATAACATGATTTATAATTGAAAATATCATAAAACTTGCCCATAAATCATAATTCAATAATAGAAACATGCTTAGATCATACCCATGGTAGAAACTTAGGAAATTCATATGTTGGGTTAAAACCCTATATGTTCAACTTATAGATTTTTCATGAATTAGAGAGGGATTCAGCATGGGTGTGAACAAATTCACCCATTTATAACCTTACATACCTGAAAGGGTCTGATTACACAAATTCCTTGATAGCCCAAAGAGAATTGAGGAAGAACTTGTAGAAAACTTAGACTTGATCACCTTCTAAACCCTCAACTTGCATGCATGAATATGAATGATCCTAGAATGAACTTACCCCTCTTAAAAATCCCTATTTCGAGCTTAAAATGATGTAGTTTAGGACCCTAGGGCTTAGGAATGACGAAAATACCCTTAATGAATTTTATGGAAAAACTGTTCTGCCAGCGACAACAAACGTCAGAACAGTCCATTGCTAGCTCCTACGATCCCGTTACTGCCCCTCGTTGTTACACCTTGAATTTAGGTCTCAGATCCCCCACCATGACCGGACAGGACGAGTCGTTGCTGGCTCCAATGACTCATTGTTTTCAATCTTCATCACCACTGCCTTAACCTGGGATCCCTTTAAACGGCTGCTGAAAACGGCCCATTGTTTCCTGCAACGGGTCGTTCTACGACTCGTTACTTCCTCCTTGACCAAGGACCAGTCTCACAATGAACCCATCAAATGACTCGTTACATCAAACAACAGGACGTTCCTAGACCAGTTACTTCCAACTCCAAACCTGCAGTACCACACCACGTCCACATCGAACGGGTCGTTAGTCGCACCAACGACCCATACCATGACCCATTTTGAGAAAATTTTCTAGATTTCTATCATTTTTCATTTTTAAGTTCTGGTCTAGTCTTGGGAACTTCTGGGCTATTACAATATCTCCCCCTTGGGAACATTCATCCTCGAATGTGGGAAAACAGAAAACAAAGAAATGTAATTGCCATACTCAAACACTGTGCATACATGCTGAAACTGATGGAGTGACTAACTCCGTATCGAACTACATGACTGAACTAAACTCCTGAATCATACATGCATACATTTACATGAAAGAAACTGGAATACAAGAGCTAAACATGAAACTAAACAGAGTATTCAGGAGGAAACTAATACCTCAAGCTGAACTATGCCTGTAGGGAATAGATGCGGGTATTTATCCATCATTTCTTCTTTGGCTTCCCTAGTAGCTCCCTCAACATTCTGATTCCTCCATAAAACCTTAACTGAAGCTACTTCTTTGTTCCTTAGCTTCTGAACCTGAAGATCTAATATTTCCACCGGAATCTCCTCATAACTAAGGCTGTCTTTCACACCAACACTGTCCACTGGAACAACTAGAGTTTAATCCCCCAATTCATATGCCACCTTGCCAACCAGCTTCACAATCTGGTACGAGCCAACATAATGGGGACTGAGTTTTCCTTTCTTTATGAACCTAATTACTTCCTTTATGGGAGAAACCTTTAGAAACACCCAATCATCGACTTTGAACTCAAGTTCTCTCCTTCTCACATCAGCATAGGACTTTTGGCATGTTTGAGCTATTTTCAACCTGTCTCATATGGGCTGAAATTTCTCCATGGCCTTACTGGCTGAATCTGGTCCTATCACCGTAGCGTCACCAACTTCAAACCAACCAATAGGCGATCTACATCTCCGCCCATAGAGAGCCTCAAACGGAGCCATCTGAATGTTGGAATGGTAGCTGTTATTGTATGCAAACTCAATAAGAAGCAAATGGTCATCCCAACTACCCTTGAAGTTAATCACACATGCTTTCAACATGTTCTTGAGAGTCTGAATTGTCCGCTCTGCCTTACAACCCATTTGCAGGTGAAATGCTATACTGAGCTTGACCTGAGTGCCCAGTCCTTTTTGAAACAATCTCCAAAACTAAGAGGTAAATTGACTACCTCTGTCTGATATGATGGACAAGGGCACTCCATGCAACTGAACTAGCTCTCGGATGTATATTTTGGCATAATCGTCCGCTGAATCAGTGGTTTTTATCGGTAAAAAATGAATGGCTTTGGTCAACCTGTCCACGACCACTCAAATGGAGTCATACTGTCGACGAGTGCGAGGCAACCCGTGATGAATTCATATTGATTTCTTCGCACTTCCAAGAAGGGATACTGATGTCCAAAAGCACACTTCCCGGTATCTGGTGCTCAACCTTCACTTGCTGACAATTTGGATACTTAGCTACAAAATCTTCAATGTCCTTCTTCATGCCATTCCACAAATAGACTTCACGTAGGTCACGGTACATCTTGGTGGCACCTGGATGTATCAAATACCTGGAACCGTGAGCATCATGAAACGTCTGATTTTTCAAATCCTCAATGTTGGGGACACACAAGCGACCCTGATATCGAAGCACACCATGTCCCCCTTTGGAGAAGACCTCTACCTTCTGATTCTAAATGGCTTCCTTCAACTTTATAAAAATAGGGTGCTCTTCTTGTCTAGCTTTTACATCAGTCAGCAAGGAGTCTGACCCGTTCTGAACTGTAACACTGCCATCAGTCTAGTCAACCAAACGAACTCCCAACCTTGCAAGTCGATGCACATCCTTCACTGGCTCCTTCCTCCCCTCATCTACATGGGACACACTCTCCATATAGAGTCTACTAATTGCTTCTGCTACTACATTGGCCTTACCTAGATGGTAAAAGACACTCATGTCATAATCCTTGCGTAGCTCCAACCACCTTCTTTGGCTTAGATTTAGATCATTCCGTGTAAACACATGTTGTAGGCTTTTGTGGTACGTAAACACATCTACATGGATCCCATACATATAGTGTCTCAAAATACTCAATGCAAATACCATCACTGCAAATTCAAGATCATAGGTCGGGTAATTCTTCTAATGAACCTTCAGCTGCCTAGAAGTGTATGCTATAACTTTACTATGCTGCATCAATACACAACCAAGGCCGATTTTAGAAGCATTGTAATACACTACAAACCCATCGGTACCCTCAGGTAGGGTTAACACCGGTGCCGAGGTGAGTGGAGTCTTCAACTCCTAGAAGCTCCTCTCACAAGCATCTGACCATTGGAATTTCACTTTCTTTTGGATCAATTTGGTCAATGGCACTTCAATGGATGAAAAACCCTCAACAAATCTCCGATAGTAGCCAGCTAAGACCAAAAATCTCTAGATATCTAAAGGATTCACCGGTCTAGGCCATTCTTCACCACTTCTATTTTCCGAGAGTCCACCTTTATACCCTCACTTGACACCACATGGCCCAAAGAATGCCATTGAGTTTAACCAAAACTCGCACTTGCTTAATTTGGCATATAATTGGGGATCTTGAGAGTCTATAGTACCACCCTCAAATGAGCGACATGCTCCTCCTCACTCGGAGAGTATATTAGCATGTCATTAATAAACACGATCATGAACATATCCAAGTATGTCTTGAACACCCTGTTCATCAAATCCATAAAATATGCAGGAGAATTCGTTAGTTCAAAAGACATAACTACAAACTCATAATGACCATACCGCATCTTGGAGGCTGTCTTGGGGATGTCACTCTCTCGAACCCTGAGCTGATTGTATCCGGACCTGAGATCTATCTTCAAAAAGCACTTGGCACCCTGAAGTTGGTAAAACAAATCATCAATCCTAGGAAGAGGATACCTACTCTTGATGGTGACCTTGTTCAATTGCTGATAATTAATATATAAACCAAGAGAACCATTTTTTTTTCGGACAAGGAGAACTGGTGCACCCCGTGGGGATTGGTCGGTCTGATGAACCTCTTATCTAAAAGGTCTTTTAACCACTCCTTTAGCTCCTTTGACTCAGCTGGAGCCATTTAGTAGGGAGGAATAGATATAGGCTGCGTATCGAGAAGAAGGTCAATACCAAAATCAATCTCTCGCTCGGGAGGGACTCCTAGCAAATCATCTGGAAAGACCTCTGGATACTCACATACTACTGGGACTGATTGGATAGTCGGGGTCTCAGACGTAGTATCCTTAACCTAACTAGATGGTACACGCAACCCTTGGAGATAATCTTTTTGGCCATAAGTTAGGAAGTGAAACAACCTACAGGAACAACTAAACTACCCTTCCATTCTAGGAGTAGCTCACCCGAAAATCTGAACTCTACTGCCCGGGTTTAAAATTAACTGAGGTATAACATTAAAATAGCCAATCCATGCCGAGGATAACATCAAAATACATCATGGCTAACTCTACTAGATCTGTTGAGGTGACTTTCTAAATGAATGTGATCGGGAAACTTCTATACACCTATCTAGCGACAACTGAATCACCCACTGGAGTAGAAACTGAGAAGGGTTAGGATAAGATTTCAGGATTGACTCAAAAACTCGGAACATACCAGTGACTACATTCGGGGAGACCTCCTGCACATGTCGGGATGCTAAGGCATATAATCTGTTTTAGCGTTGACTGCCACTAGTGCTAGTAGATGCCCCCTGCTGACTGGGCGTGCTGGTGGAGCTGCTGAACTGGAAGCTGGGCCTTGACCCCTATCATGGCCCTGTCTACCTACTGGGAAATCTTCTAACATATGTCCGGGCTTCAAACACCTGAAGCAATCACTTATACCCGCCAAACACTGACACGTGTGTCTCAGCCACATCTGCGACACTCTAGGATACTGGAATTCGTGGGCCTACATCTCTAACCACTAAAGCCTGACACTCGTCCTCTCTGGTCGTGCCTAGACCTGGATGGTGCACTCATAGCAGAAGGCGTTGGGGATAAAGATCTCTGGCGGGACTACTGATGGTGCCCACTAGGTCTCTAATGGGAGAAACCGAAGCTATTGGTCCTAGCCCTCTTGGCCTCTATGATCACACATCATCTCAAGTGCATACCTGGATAAGCGAGTGAACTCTAAGGCATACTCTTGAATTTTCATCTTTCCCTACTTTAGATTCATGAACTCGGCCGCCTTCAGCTCCCTCATCTCACGAGGGAAGAATCGATCTAGGAAAGTGACATGAAACTCGTCCCAACTGATAGGGCCTGCTCCAGCTGCCCTACTAACCTTCCACTATTTAAACCAAATATGTGTGACCCCCTTCAACTGATATGAGGTCAAATTAGCACACTCTTCTCCATTACCCCCATGACTTGGGTGATCTTCAAAATCTCATCAATAAAACTCATGTGGATCACCGTCCACCTTTGACCCAAGAAACTCTGGTGGGTTCATCCATAGGAAATCTCAGACTCGTACTGCCTCCGCATTCTCGTCCTGCGGGACATGCACTACTGCCTGCTGGTTGACCTGGGCGGTCAAAGACTGAGCTATCATCTGAATGGCTACCCTAAATTCAGCGGGGGCAACCGGCTTAGGTGCATGGTGCTCATGGGCCGGTGGGGCTTGTTGGTGCCCGTCTCCATTTCCATCATCGTGGCCATTTCCATTTCCATTTCTTCTACCATTAACTCTATGGGGAGGCATGATTCTGAAATTATGAATAGAATGATTTAGAAGGATAGAGAGATATTTCTCCGCACGACATAGATCATGAAAAAAGGGAACATTTCTTAAACATATCGTAGCCTCTTCTTCATAAGTGTGGCGCGCTTCACACCCATGAAAAAGGCTCTACTTAATACGGCTTTCAGACACCTTAGGACACTTCAAAACCTATGGCTCTCATACCAAGTGAACATGATCCCCGATCGAGACACTGGACAAGGAACCCCGAGAGACTTCAAGTCGACCCATGGCATGAACATAACTTCTAACTCGATCAATGAAATCGAAAAACCAATCATGATAATCATAGAAGAAGTCTAAACATACATAACATCAGAATACAACCGCAAATCTAAAGCTAAATACAATCTATGTCAAAAAAGCATCTACGTCTGATGAGTTGATGAGAATAAACCCCAACTAACTCTCTAAGTCTGAAACTGAAAATATGTAAACATAATTGAATATAAACGGGCCCTCGACATCACCAATAGAGACTGGATGCTAACTCTGGAACTGGTTAGTGATGGGGTTGAGTCTGGATGTCAAAGCCTATATCATAAAACAATATATCATAGAGTATGCGGTCAGTACATGGAATGTACCAAGTATGCAAGGTAAGTAAAACCGCTTAATTACGTAAAGTTATTTAAAACTTGCACAATATAAACCATAGTCAAGATAAGAATATGAGAATAGAGCTTGCATGCTATTTTCTGAAATCATGATCTGAACATAAATAAACATCATAATTGATTTGAATGACCTAAAGCTGAAATCTGATTACCGTAAATAAAATTGAACATTGAGTCAAACCTGCTTTATAATATATATATATACACACATCATAAATGATAAACATGCATAACTGAAATCATGAGGAATAATGGGAGACTTTTCATATAATCGACATTATAACGATAGACCTTACATGGTCCAGACTATTACACTCAAGTGGGCAAAGCCGTCCAAAGTCTTGAAAGGGCTAAGGATGCTACCTGATATCGATATCAAGCTCAAGGCCCCTTGGGGCGGGGAAAGCTTCAAATGAGGTCCCAAAGTATATAAGTAAACCTACGTTGGCGCGTAGTTCTGAGGCATCGGGTCAACTGACCGTTAGCCTATTCAGTGCTAGACACTACTCCCAAAAACATGCAAATGCTCTCCATTGTTTTTAATGAAGCTGGCCATCATCTAGTGACGAAGATTAATAATAACATACATGCATAATCGAAAATCATAACATGACGAGCCTTGGCTCAAACCATACCACAAGCTGAATAAAATTGGGAGTCTAGACTCCAAAATCATGCGGTAAGCTAATTGACATGAAATCATAAATCATACTTGAACATATGGGCTTTCCCAATACTTAAACATGCTTTAAAATACTTGATTCTCTTTAAAACATGATCATGGACATGGATAACTTGAAAGCATTCTTTTCGTCACAAATATCTCATCACACTTGAACATACATCATATATCTCAATTTTTCATGAACTTCCATGAATGGGCATTATAATTTATAAAACTTGAAAGCATGATTTATAATTTAAAATATCATTAAACATTACCATAAATCATAATTCAATAATAGAAACATGCTTAGATCATACCCATGGTAGAAACTTAGGAAATTCATGTGTTGGGTTAAAACCCCATATGTTCAACTTATAGATTTTTCATGAATTAGAGAGCCATTCATAACCTTACATACTTGGAAGGGTCTGATTACACAAATTCCTTGATATCCCAAAGAGAATTCAGGAAGAACTTGTAGAAAACTTAGACTTGATCACCATCTAAACCCTGAACTTGCATGCATCAATGTGAATGAGCCTAGAATGAACTTATCCGTCTTAAAACTCCCTATTTCAAGCATAAAACAACGTAGTAAAGGACTCTAGGGATTAGGAATGATGAAAATACCCTTAATGAATTTCCTAGAAACACTGCTCTGCTAGTGACAACGAACGTCAGAATAGTCTGTTGCTAGCTCCTACGATCCGTTACTACCCCTTGTTGTTACACCCTAAATTCAGGTCTTAGATCCCCTACCACGACTGGACAAGAGGGGTTGTTTCTAGATCCAACGACTCATTATTGCCAGTCATTGTTGCCACTGCCTCAACCTAGAACCCTTTAAACGGTTACTGACAACAACCCGTTGTTTCCTGCAATGGGTTATTCTTCGACTCGTTACTTCCTCCTTGACCAAGGACCAATCTCACAACGACCCCATCCAGTAACTCGTTACATCAAATAATGGGTCGTTCCTGGACCCATTACATCCAACTCCAAACCTGCAGTACCTTACCACGGACACATCCAACGGGTCGTTAGTGGCACCAATGACCATTACCATGACCTGTTCGGAGAAAATTTTCCTTATTTATGTTATATTTCATTTGTAAATCCCGGGTCTAGTCTTGAGCACTTCCAGGGTATTACATGAGTTGATGAAACAACACCTCAACTAGATCACTACAAGTCTGAAACTGAAAGATAATAATAACAAAGATAACTAAAGGTCCTCGAAGGATAAGGACTCACCAACTAGAGAACCAGACAAGCTTGGGAGACTAGCTAGCGCGGGACTAAATCTGAATGTATGACCTTGTATCATGAAATGATACAATATAGAGTATCATGAAATCATGCATATCTTAAATCATTTCATCATAAGATTCTGAGAGTAAGGCTTGCATGATGATATCTTGTAAACATGATTATACATAAGCTTAATTTTATAACTGAATCGAATGATCCAAAGCTGAAACTAATATTCATAAGTAAAACTAATAAACTAAACATTGGGTCAAACCTACTGAAAATAAAATAATACATCTAATGAACATGCATAACTAAAATTATGAGGAATAATGGGAGACTCGTCATATGACCGACATAATCATGATAGAGCTTACGTGATCCCAACTATTACACTCATTTAGGCAGAGCAAACTAAAGCCTTGCAGGGGCTAAGGGCGCTACCATGATATCGATATCAAGCTGAAGGCCCCTTGGGGGCGGGGAAGCTCACAAGAGAGGTCCCAATGAATCTGAATAAACCTACATTGGTGCGTAGTTCTGAGGCCCTGGGCTTCAGGACCCCTAGCCTACTTGGTGCTAGATACTACTCACAAAAACATGCATATGCTCTCCATCGTTTTTCAATGAAGTTGAACCATTGTATTTCGATGAAGCTGATCATGAAATTACATACATAGCCTGAAATCTGAATATAAGGAGCCTTGGCTCAAAACATACCACAAGCTGCAAAGTGGGCGTCTAGACTCCAAAACCATTTAGTAAGCTAATATCATAAAATAGAGCTAATTCATGAAACATATTTAGATCTTGTGGGTTTGCCCAAACTTAAACATTCTTGAGATAGACTAGATAGTCAAAATCATTGATACAAGCATGGGTAAATCATAATCATACTTTCATACTAGACATCTCATCATGCTTCAAAACATAGATTATAATCTCAACTTTTCATGAAACTTGCATAATTGCGCATCATATTTTTAAAACTTTAAAATCATAAATTGTAACCAAAGTAATTATAAAACATGCCCATGAATCCAAAAACATCATTATAAACATGAAGAGAATTGACCCATGATTGAGACATAGAGAATTTCATAGATTGGGTTAAAGCCCCATGGAACCACACACTTTGAATTCATGAATTTAGAAGGTATTTGGTAATGAGAGTGAAGGGAAAATCTCATTCATAACCCTACACACCTGGGTAAATCTGATTTCGCACCTTTCCTTGAATGCCCTCGAGGTTTGGGGAAGAAGCAAGGGAATTTTGAAGCTTGATCTCCAATGGAACACTCTAGTCTTGCATGCATGCAATAGAATGGCTTAGGATAGGTTAAGCACTCTTAAAACCCTCCTAGCAGAGCTTAAAATGATGTAGTTTAGGACCAAGGAGATTAGGAATTACGAAAACACCCTTAGTAAAATGCTAGGAATTTGGACACTGCTAGTCCTCACGACTGACCTCACGACTTGTGAGGTACTGGATGATTCGTGAGGTACCAACCATAAAGTCCATTGGAAAAATCAAGTCTCCAACTCAGTCTCTTGGTCATGACCAACTTCACGAGTAGTGAAGTACTCCATGACTCGTGGCTTCCACTCGTGGTCACCCCCGAACACGACTTCCCATCACTCAACCTCCACTTCGTGTGTCACTTCATGACTCATCAATTCTCCTCACGAGTCACTAGATGACTCGTCCTGTAACCTGGGAAATATTTTCCTACTTTCACTGCTTGAACCCTCGGTTCTGATCTTAGGGACTTTCGGGGTATTACAATATCCCCCCTTTGTGAAAAGTCATCCTCGAATGTGGATAAACCTACTGAAAAGATGGGGAATAAAACTGTCATCCCAAATACTGAACATCTGAAGCTGAAACTGACAGAGTGACTGACTCCGAACTGAAATACATGAATGAATTGAATTCGTGAATCACACATATGCACGCTGACATGAAAGAAACTGAAATACATGAACTGGACACAAAACTGAATAGAGTACTAAGTAGGACCCAGATACCTCAAACTGGAACTGAGGTGGGAGGGAAAAGATGAAGGTATTTAGCTAGCATATCTACTTAAGCTTCCCACGTAGCTCCCTCAACATGCTAATTCCTCCACAAGCCTTTTACTGAAGCTACCTATTTGTTCCACAACTTCCGAACCTGACGATCGAGGATCTCAACTAGTACCTTTTCATAGCTAAGGCTATCCTTCACACCTGCGATCTCCGTTACAATAACAAAAGTCGGGTCACCAATGCACTTCTTCAAGAGAGGAAAATGGAAAACTAGATGTACCGAAGCCAACTCTAAGGGATAGTTCAACTCATAGGCCACCTTTCCAACACGTCTCAAAATCTTCTACAGGCCAACATATAGGGGACTAAGCTTCCCTTTCATTCCAAACCTCATTACTCCCTTCATAGGGGACACCTTCAGAAACACCCAATCATCAATTTCAAATTCAAGTTCTGTTCACCTCACATCCGCATAGGACTTTTGACAACTCTGAGCTATTTTCAGCCTTTCCCTTATAAGTTGAACTTGTTCTACAGCCCCGTGGATTTAATCTAGACCTATCAATGTAGCCTCACCTACTTCAAACCAACTAATAGGAGATCACATCTCTACCCATAAAGAGCCTCAAATGGAGACATCTGAATACTGGAATGGTAGTTGTTGTTATATGCAAACTCAATAAGAGGTAAATGATCATCCCAACTACCATTAAAGTCAATCAAATATTCTTTCAACATATCCTCGAGAGTCTAAATGGTCTAGTCAGCTTGGCCATCGGTCTGTGGTTGAAAAAGATATGCTAAACTTGACCTGAGTACCAAGTTCCTTTCTGAAATGATCTTCAAAAGTGGGAGGTAAACTGAGTACCTCTATCCGATATGATGGACAAGGGCACTCCTGTAATACCCCTAGAAAGGGCCTAAGAATAGACCCGGTAGTTAAATGTGAAAAGTGCTGAAAACTAGAAAAACATCACAAAACGGACGACCCTATGACTCGTGGTAGGGTACCACGAGACGTCACAAGCTGTCGTGGTTTGGGAAGTAAGGGAAAAATTGGAGAACGGATGGTTCCACGACCCGTTGTCAGGAACAACGAGTCGTTTTCACCAGTCATGAGGAGGTTTGGACTTACGCTGAGGAGAAAGCAACGGGGCATCCCACGATTCGTGGTTAAGAGGGATGACCCGTTGTTTCACATCGTGGTTTGTGGGTTTAAGGTTCCAGTGTAGGAAACGGATGGAAACCATGACACGTTGAAGGTCATCATGAGTTATGGTGAGGCTCGTGGGAAGGAAAGCCATATTTGGTAAAGGAGTTGACGACGTTCGATCCAACGACTCGTCCTTTGTAGTCACGAATCGTCCTGACGAGTCATGGGAAGGATCTAAGACATGTGATGAATCAGTAAACTCAACGACTCGATACCACAAGTCATTGTATGTTGTCACAACCCGTTGGGTCTGTCGTGGGTCCATCTGGGACAGTTTTTAGGGATTTAATTTTAAGGGCAATTTTGACTTTTCTATGCTTTGAGACCCTAAACTACATCGTTTTGGCCTTGGAAAAGCTGACTTTTAAGAGGATGACCTATTCTAAACTCCCATTCATGCATGCAAGACTTTGAGAGGGGATTCAAGGGGAGATTTCAAGCTTTTCACCTCAATTCCTTTAATTTCATTCTTGGGCTTTTAAGGAGGGTTAGGAGTTGATAATTCCAGGTATGTAAGGTCTTCAATGGGTGGATTCTTACACACCCATGCTCCTACTCAATGGTTTTACTTATAAATTGTCAAAACTCATGGTGTTTTGTATGTGATTTGTATGAAAGTAAATGATTTAATTATGGGTCTTGTGATTTTGAAATATTATCTTAATCTATTGAGTTTGATCATCTTTGAGATTTCAATTGAGTATAATATCATTGATTTTTGATTTCTAAACAATTAAGCTTGATTATGCATGCCCCATGATGAATCGATTTATGATCCATTGATCCATCAGTGTATTTGATAAGTCCGACATGAATTATGAATTTATTTATGAAATTATTATGTTATAAATTATGAACTTATGAATTTCAAGCTATATGCATGATCTACAAGTATGCATGAATTTAATCAATCATGAATTATGTTTGTGGCCGACCAACGGGCCTCAAGTCATGGCTAGTTCACGTATGTTCAATTATGTTTACAATTATCACGATTTAACTAGACCATGAACTCATGTAAGCATTATTATGAGCACTATATATGTTTTGGGAGTAGTATCAAACACTGAGTAGGTTCGGGGCTCAAGTTAGGCCCGGGATCTCATGAACTACGTGCCACCATAGGTATGTTGGGACCCTTGCATGTTGTTCCCTGTCCTAGTTGGCCCTTTTCATGTGTGATCACGCCCATCATGGTTCCTACCCTTGGAAAGGTACGAACACCCTCCCGACTAGGGTTACATGTCGGGCTTCTTATATGGTCATATGGGGTATGTCAGTTAAGAGAATCTCCAACTGTTCCTCATTATTTATGCATTTTTATGATTATGAATGTTGGCTCAAGTTCTGTTATGTAAGGTTCTTTATTTATGATTATGATTATGTTTACATTACGAATGTTTTAAAAACCTTGAGACCTATGTCATATTACGATAATTATGTTATGAGCATGTTTTCCAATTCCTATGATCACTTATGAGTTTTATACATGTTTTAAATGTCCGTTTTACTTACCTTGCATACTCAGTACATTCAACGTACTGATCGCATACTTTCTATGTTGTATCATTTCATAATACAGGACCCGGCTCTCAGGCTCACCCTCCTCAATAGCTCCTGAGAGTTCGCTATCAGCTTATTTGGTGAGTCCTTATGTTCCTAGGGCCATATTTCAGACTCTATTGTTTCTCTTTTAGTTTCAGTATTGTAGGGTTGGTTGGGGTGTTGTCCCATCAACCCGTCTTCCATGATTAGAGGCTCTTTAGACTTTAAGTTGTATTCAGCGGTCATGTATGGATCATGTGTTGCATTTTCTCCGTTATTATGACATGTTTACGTTTTCTTATGTTAAGTCTTCCACTTATGTGAATGAATTAGATGTATGCTCATGCAACGGGTCAACTTGGAGTCTTTCGGGGCTCCCCTGTCCCTTGTCTAAGACTCAGCTGTACGTGTGGGTCGTGAAAAACTTTGTATCAGAGCCATAGGTTTGAAGTGTCCTAGGGTGTATGAAAGTCGCGTTAAGTAGAGTCTTTCATGGGTGTAAAGCATGCCACACTCATGACGAAGAGGCTACTAGACGTTTAGGAATGTTCCATTCTTTCATGATCTATGTCATGCAATGAACGCCTTTTAATCCTCTAATTTGTGCTATTCGCGTTTGCAGAATAATGCCTCCATGCGGAGTAAATTCCAGGAGGAACGGTAATGGTGATTATCATGAGGGTGCACATGATGGGGAGCATCTGCCAGCCCTACCCATTCATGAGAGGCACGTACCAGAGCCAGCTGCCCACACTAAGTTTAGGGTGGCGATCCAGATGTTGGCACAGGCCATGACAACCCAGGTCCAGAATCAGACGGTGGCCTACTATCCGCAAAATAGGAATGCGGCAGCTCCTAGGGTGAGGGACTTTCTGAGGATGAGCCCTCCAGAGTTCACAGGATCTAAGGTAGATGAGGACCTACATGACTTTATTAAGGAAATTCTGAAGATCACCCAGGTTATGGGGGTGAATAATGGGGAATGTGTTGATTTGACCTCCTATCAGCTCAAGGGGGCAGCACACATATGGTTCAAGAAATGGAGAGGTGCTAGGGAAGCGGGTGCAGGCCCAATAGGTTGGGATGAGTTCCACACCGCGTTCATGGATCGGTTCTTCCCTCGGGAGATGAGGGAGCACAAGGCGGCAGAGTTTGTGAACTTGAAACAGGGCAACATATGAATCTAGGATTATGCCTTGGAGTTCCCTCTGTTATTTAAATATGCTCTGAAGTTGGTGGCAGATCAGTGGGAAAGGGTGAGCCGCTTTGTGCATGGAGTAGCAGATTACTTGGATAAGGATTTCCGGATCGCCATGCTACACCGGGACATCAACTTTCCCCGTATTGTATTGCATGCCCAACAGATGGAGTCGGTCAATAGGAGGCAGAGAGAAGCCAAGAGGATCAGGACCGACAGCTACGGAGTTTCTCAGACCAGGTCAGGAGGTGGATCACGGCAGCAATCTCAGCGCAAGATAACTACTCCAGCTCCATCATCGGCTAGCAAGTCGTCCAAGTTCAGGGGAGACCAGGGGTAGGGCGCCAGTCTCGAAAGATCATGGTAGCATGCAGGTGGAGTACACTTTCCCAGCATGTGTGATATGTGGAAAAAATCATCCTGGGAGGTTCCTGGTCGGTGTGGATGCTTGTTTCAGGTATGGAAAACCCGGGCATGGGATCAGAGATTGTCCTGCAGCCAATTTTACCACTGCAGCAGCACGACCCCCTCAGTAGGGAGCCTCCACTAGTTCGGTAGGTGGTCAGCGCCGGAACAGGTTTTATGCTATAGTGCCTCGCCAGGTGTAGGAGGCTTTTCCAGATGTGGTCACGGGTATGTTGCAAGTCTTCCATATCGATGCTTATGCTTTGTTAGATCCAGGAGCTACCTTGTCTTTTGTGACCCCTTACATTGCTAGTAGTTTTGGAGTTAGTCCTGAAATTCTGTCCGAACCATTCTCCGTATCTAGTCCAGTTGGTGAGTCAGTTGTAGCTAGGCAGGTATATAGAGGTTGCCCCATTACGGTGTTGCATAAGGTTACCTCCGCGGACCTAATAGAATTGTCCATGAAAGATTTTAACATCATTTTGGGTATGGATTGCTTGTTTTCATGTTATACTTCGATTAATTGTAGGACCAATGTAGTGGAATTACAATTTCCGAGGGAGGCAGTTTTGGAATGGAAGGGTAATTTAGTCGTACCAGCCGATCGGTTCATTTCCTATCTTAAGGCCCGGAAGATGATCTCTAAGGGTTACGTGTACCACCTAGTTAGGGTTAAGGATGTGAAGTCCGAGACCCCAACTATTCAGTCAGTACTGGTGGTGTAGGAATATCCAGAGGTATTTCCTGATAATTTGCCAGGTGTTCCTCCAGAGAGGGAGATTGATTTCGATATTGATCTACTGCCCGATATGCAACCTATTTCTATCCCTCCTTACAGGATGGATCCATCTGAGCTTAAGGAGTTAAAGGATCAGTTAAAGGATTTGTTAGATAAGGGTTTCATAAGATCAAGCAAATCTCCATGGGGCGCACCAGTTCTATTTGTTCGGAAGAAGGATGGATCCCTTTGAATGTGTGCTAGTTATCCACAATTTAATAAGGTCACCATCAAAAACAGGTACCCCTTTCCAAGAATTGATGATTTATTTGACCAGCTCCAGGGTGCCAGGGGTGTTTCGAAGATAGATCTCAGGTTCGGAAATCACCAGCTCAGAGTTCGGGAGTGTGACATTCGAAAGACAACCTTCAGAATCCGGTATGGCCACTATGAGTTTGTAGTTATGTCCATTGGACTAACCAATGCTCCTGTAGCTTTTATGGACCTGATGACCAAGGTATTCAAGGCATATTTGGACATTTTCGTGATTGTGTTCATTGAAGACATCCTTATATACTCGTGGAGCAAGAAGGAGCATGCCGCTTACCTGAGGGTAGTACTTCAGACCCTCAAGGATCGTCAGCTATATGCAAAGTTTAGCAAGTGTGAATTTTGGCTGGACTTGGTGGCATTTCTGGTCTATGTGGTGTCGAGTGAGGGCATAAGGGTGGATTCTCATATAATCGAAGCGGTGAAGAATTGGCCTAGAACGGTGAATCCTTCAGAAATTCGGAGTTTCTTGGGCCTAGCAGGCTACTATCGGAGATTTGTTGAGTGTTTCTCATCTATTGCGGCACCATTGACCAGGTTGACTTAGAAAAAGGTGAAGTTCCAATGGTCAGAGGGTTGTGAGAAAAGCTTCCAGGAATTGAAGACCCGACTCACTTCAACACCAGTGTTGACTTTACCCGAGGGTACTGATGGCTTTGTTGTATATTGTGATTCTTTGAGATTCGGACTGGGATGTGTGTTGATAATGCGTGGGAACGTGATAGCATACGCCTCACAACAGTTAAAGGTTCTTGAAAAGAATAACCCGACCCATGATCTTGAGTTGGCTGCAGTGGTGTTTGCATTAAAGATATGGTGGCATTACTTATATGGGGTTCACGCGGAGGTATTTACAGATCACAAGAGCTTGCAATATGTTTTCACACAGAATGATCTAAATTTTCGGCAAAGGAGGTGGTTGGAGTTGCTAAAGGACTATGACATGAGTGTCTCCTACCACCCGGGCAAGGAAAATGAGGTTGCAAATGCGCTTAGTAGGCTCTCAATGGAGAGTGTGTCCCATGTGGATGAGGGAAAGAAGGAGTTGGTGAAAGATGTCCATCGAATCGCAAGACTGGGAGTTAGATTGACCGACTCGACCGATGGCGGTGTGGTTGTACATAACGGGTCAGCATTTTCCTTGGTGGTTGATGTTAAATCCAAGAAAGATGAGGATCCAATATTGAGGAAGCTGAAGGAGGCGGTGCGGAGTCATAAAGTGGAGGTTTTCTCTCAAGGGGGAGATGGTGTGCTACGATACCATGGTCGACTATATTTCATGAGGCACATGGTACCAGATATTCCATCCATCCGGGATCCACGAAGATGTATCGGGACTTGCGAGAAATCTATTGGTGGGATGATATGAAGAAGGATATTGCAGAGTTTGTAGCTAGACGTCCCAACTGTCAACAAGTGAAAGTCGAGCATCAAAGACCAGGAGGTGTACTTTAGGTCAGCATTCCCACTTGGAAATGGGAGGAAATCAATATTGACTTTGTAACGGGTCTACCCTGCACTCGTAAACAATATGACTCCATTTGGGTTGTGGTCGACAGGTTTACCAAGGCTGCTCATTTACTACCGGTCAAGACCACGGATTCAACGAATGATTATGACAAGTTGTATATTCGGGAGTTGGTTCGACTTAATGGAGTTCCCTTGTGTATTATTTCATACTGAGGTACTCAATTTACCTCCCAATTCTGGCGGTCTTTTCAAAAGGGACTTGGGACTCAGATTAAGCTCATCACAGCATTCCATCCGCAAACAGATGGCCAGGTGGAATGAACAATCCAGACTCTTGAGAACATGTTGAGGGCATGTGTTATGGATTTCAAAGGTAGTTGGGATGATCATTTTCCCTCGATAAAGTTTGCCTATAATAACAGTTATCACTCTAGTATCCAGATGGCACCGTTCGAGGCTTTTTACGGGTTAAGGTGCAGATCACCCATCGGATGGTTTGCGGTTGGTGAGGTAGCCATGATAGCTTGATTCAGTTCATGAGGCCATGGTAAAGGTCCAGTTGATAAGAGACAAGTTAAAAACTGCTCAGAGTCATCAGAAATCCTATGCTAATGTGAGGAGAAGGGATTTGGAGTTTGATGTGGGCGATTGGGTATTTATAAAGGTATCTCCCATGAAGGGTGTCATGCAGTTCGGAAAGAAAGGGAAACTCAGTCCTCGCTATGTTTGTCCCTACCGGGTGTTGAGGAGAGTTGGTAAGGTGGCGTATGAGTTGGACTTGCCATCGGAGTTATCTTCAGTTCATCCGGTCTTTCATGTGTCGCTTTTGAATTTTTGGGTGGTCCAGCCTTGGTAGTCCCGGTAGATGACATCGGAGTAAAAGACAGCCTCAGTTATGAAGAAATTCCTGTTGAAATCTTGGATCATCAGGTTCGGAGATTGAGAAACAAGGAAGTAGCTTCAGTTAAGGTTTTATGGAGAAATTAGCCGGTTGAGGGAGCTATGTGGGAAGCCGAAGCGGATATGATGGCGAGATATCCACATTTGTTCTCTACCGGCTCAGTTTCAACTTGAGGTACCAGTTTTTCCCTAAGGCTCTGTCTAGTTTTTATGTTCAGTCATGTTTGAAAGTTTCTTTTATGTGTTTGAATGTGTATGTGAAGTATAAGATCAGTTCAGCTATGTGGTTTTATTCGGAGGTAGTTATTCCGTGAAAATTTCGGTTGAAATTGTCAGAATTTGAGTATGATAATTGTATGTTTCTATTTGCTACTTGTTTCCTACATTCGAGGACGAATGTTTTCAAGGGGGAGATATTGTAATACCCCGTAAAGGGCCTAAGAATAGACCCGGGAGTTAAATGTAAAAAGTGCAAAAAACTAGCAAAAAACATCATAGAACGGACGACCCTATGACTCGTGGTAGGGTACCACGAGTCATCACAAGCTGTCGTGGTTTGGGAAGTCAGGGAAATAGTGGAGACAATGGACGGTTCCACGACCCTTTATCAGGAACAACGAGTCGTTGTCACCAGTCGTGGGACTTAGGCTGAGGAAGAGCGATTTGTGGTTAAGAGGGATGACCCGTTGTTTCACGTCGTTGTTCATGGGTTGAAGGTTCCATTGTAGGCAACAGATGGAGACCATGACTCGTTGGAGGTCATCACAAGTCGTGGTAAGGCTCGTGGGAAGGAAAGCTAGATTTGGTGAAGGAGTTGACGACGGTCGATCCAACGACTTGTCCTTTGTAGTCACAACTCGTCCTAACGAGTCATGGGAAGGATCTGAGGCATGTGATGAAGCAGTGGACTTAAGGACTCGAAACCACAAGTCGTGGTAGGTTTTTACGACCTATTGGGTTGGTCGTGGGTCCGTCCAGGATAGTTTTTAGGGATTTAATTTAAGGGCAATTTCGAATTTTCTACTCTTTGAGACCCTAAACTACGTCGTTTTGGCTTTGGAAAAGCTGGGTTTTAAGAGGATGACCTATTCTAAACTCCCATTCATGCATGCAAGACATTAAGAGGGGATTCAAGGGGAGATTTCAAGCTTTTCACCTCAATTCCTTCAATTTCATTCTTAGGCTTTTAAGGAGGGTTCGGAGTTGATAATTCAAGGTATGTAAGGTCTTCAATGGGTGAATTCTTCCACACCCATGCTCCTACTCAATGATTTTACTTATAAATTATAAAAAAACTCATGGGGTTTTGTATTTGATTTGTATGAAAGTAAAGAATTTAATTATGGGTCTTGTGATTTTGAAATCTTATCTTAATCTACTGATTTTGATCATATTTGAGATTTAAATTGAGTATAATATTGGTTATTTTGTATTTCTAAATAATTAAGCTTGATTATGCATGCTCCATGATGAATCAATTTATGATCCATTGATCCATCGGTGTATTTGATAAGCCCAACATGAATTATGAATTTATTTATGAAATTATTATGTTATCTATTATGAACTTATGAATTTCAAGTTATATGCATTATCTACAAGTATGCATGAATTTCATCAATTATGAATTATGTTTTTGGCCGACCCACGGGCCTAAAGTCATGGCTAGTTCACGTATGTTCAAGCATGTTTACGATTATCATTATTTAACTAGCCCATGAACTCATCTACATATTATTATGAGCACTATATATGTTTTGGGAGTACTATCAAACACCGAGTAGGTTCGGGCCTCAGGTTAAGCCCCGGATCTCATGAACTATATGCCACCGTAGGTATGTTGAGACCCTTTCATGTTTGTCCCTGGCCCAATTGGGCCTTTTCATGTGTGATCACGCCCTTCATGGTTCCTACCCTTGGCACGGTACGAACACCTTCCCGACTAGGGTTACAAGTCGGGATTCATGTATGCTCATATGGGGTATGTCGGTTAAGAGAATCTCCCACTGTTCCTCATGATTTATGCATGTTTACGATTATGAATGTTGGCTCAAGTTATGTTATGTAAGGCTCTTTATTTATGATTATGATTATTCTTACATTACGAATCTTTCGAAAACCTTGAGCCCTATGTCATATTATGATAATTATGTTATGAGCATGTTGTCCTATTCCTATGATCACTTATGTGTTCTATACATGTTTTGAATGTCCATTTTACTTACCTTGCATACTCAGTACATTCCACGTACTGATCACATACTTCCTATGCTGTATCTTTGCATGATACATGACCCGGCTCTCAAGCTCACCCTCCTCAGTAGCTCCTCAGAGTTCACTATCAGCTTATTTGGTGAGTCCTCATTTTCCGAGGGCCATATGTTCAGACTCTATTATTTCTGTTTCAGTTTCAGTATTGTAGGGTTAGTAGGGGTGTTGTCCCATAAACCCATATTCCATGATTAGAGGCTCTTCATACTGTAAGTTGTATTCAGCCGTCATGTATGGATCATGTATTTCATTTTCTCCGTTCTTATGACATGTTTATGTTTTATTATGTTAATTCTTCCGCTTATGTGAATGAAATAGATGTATGCTCATGTCGTGGGTCGACTAGGGGTCTTTGGGGGCTCCTTGTCCCGTATCTACGACTCAGGTATATGTGCAGGTCATGACAACTCCATGCAACCAAACTAATTTTCGAATGTACAATTCGGCCTAATCTTCCATTGAGTCGGTAGTTTTGACTGGTAGAAAATAAGTTGCTTTAGTCAACCTGTCTACCACCACCCAAATACAGTCATACTGTCGACGAGTACGAGCCAACCCTATAATAAAGTCCATATTGATTTCCTCCCACTTCCACGTAGGGATACTAATTTCTTGAAGCACACTTCTATGTCTTTGATGCTCGACTTTCACTTGCTGACAATTCCGACACTTAGCCACAAACTCTGCAATGTCCTTCATCATGTCGTTCCACCAATAGACTTCCTGTATGTCACGACACATCTTGTTGGCACTTGGATGTATAGAATATCGGGAACCATGAGCCTCATGAAACATCCGATCTCTCAAGTCATCAACATCTGGAACACATAAACAACCCTGATATCGAAGCACACCATCTCCCCCTTTGGAGAAGACCTCTACCTTCTGATTCTGAACTGCTTCCTTCAACTTTAACATGATTAGATCCTCATCTTGTCTAGAATCGACTTCAGTCACCAAAGAGGATTCTGAACTATTCTGAACAATGATACCGCCATCTGTCGAATCAACAAGACGAACTCCGAACCGTACAAGCCGATCCACATCCTTTACCAACTCTTTCCTTTCCTCTTCCACATGAGACACACTCTCAATGGATAACCTGCTAAGAGCATCTGCCACTACATTGGCCTTGCTTGGATGATAACGGACACTCATTTCATAATCCTTGAGAAGCTCTAACCACCTCATTTGTTGCAAATTTAGATCCTTCTAGGTAAACTCGTACTGAAGACTTTTGGGGTCTGTAAACACATCCATATGGACCCCATATAAATAGTGCCTCCTTCAATGAAAATACCACTGTCAAATCAACAAGAAAAACTCCTAACCGTGCTAGCCGATCCACATCCATTACCAATTCTTTCCTTTCCTCTTCCACATGAGACACACTCTCAATGGATAACCTGCTAAGAGCATCCACCACTACATTGGCCTTGCTTGGATGATAAAGGAAACTCATTTCATAATCCTTGAGAAGCTCTAACCACCTCATTTGTCGCAAATTTAGATCCTTCAAGGTAAACACGTACTGAAGACTTTTGGGGTCTGTAAACACATCCATATAGACCCCATATAAATAGTGCCTCCTTCAATGAAAATACCACTGCTTCCAATTCCAAATCGTGGGGTAATTTTTCTCATCAATTTTAAGCTATCTATAGGCAGACGCAATGACTTTGTCATGCTGCATCAACAACCAAGTCCAACCATAGAGGCATAACAATACACCACAAATCCATCTATACCCTTGGTTAAAGTCAATACTGGGCTGAAGTGGGTCGAGTCTTTAATTCTTGAAAACTCTCGCATGCATCCGACCACTAAAATTTGACTTTCATATGGATCAACATAGTAGTTTTGCAATGGACGAAAATCCCTCAACAAACCTTCTGTTGTTACTAGCTAGACCCAAGAAACTCCTGATATCTGAAGGATTAATTGGTCTAGGCCAATTCTTCACCGCTTCTATCTTTTGGGAGTCTACCTGTACACCCTCACCTGACACCACATGACCCAAAAATGCTACTGAGTCCAACCAAAACTCATACTTGCTAAATTTATCAAACAGTTGGTGATTCTTGAGAGTCTGTAGCACAATCCTCAAATGAGCGGCATGCTCCTCCTCGCTCCTAGAGTATATGAGGATGTCATATATAAATACAATCACGAACATATATAAATATGGCTTGAACACCATGTTTATCAAATCCATAATAGCTACAGAAGTATTTTTTAGTCCAAAAGACCTAACCCCAAATTCATAGTGACCATATTGAGTCCTGAAAGCTGTCTTCGGAATGTCACTCTCTCTAATTCTAAACTAGTGATAACTGCACCTAAGATCTATCTTTGATAAGAACTTATCACCCTTAAGTTTTTCAAACAAATCATCAATCCTGGGAAGAGGATACTTGTTCTTGATTGTAACCTTGTTCAACTACCGATAGATGATGCAAATACGAAGAGAACCATCCTTCTTTTGAACAAAGAGAACTGGTGGACCTCATGGGGATTTGCTAGGTCTGATGAAACCTTTGTATAAGAGGTTCTTAAACAACTCTTTCAACTCCTTTAGCTCATTTGGACCCATTTTATACGGGGTAATAGATATAGGCTGCGTATCGGGAAGAAGGTCAATACCAAAATTGACCTCCGCTCAAGAGGGACACCTGGTAGATCATCTGGGACAACCTTCGGATACTCACATACTATAGGAACTGACTGGAGAGTCAGCGTCTCGGACGTAGCATCCTTAACCCAAACTAGATGGTATACACAACCCTTAGAAATCATCATTCTAGCCTTAAGGTAGGAAATAAAGCGACCTACAGGCACAGTTGAACTAATGTTCTAGGACTGGCTCACCCAACAATTAAAACTCTACCGCACGGGTTCTACAATTTACAGAGGCATAACATGTATGCAACCAATCCATGCCAAAGATAGCATCGAAACCTATCATGTCTAAATCTACTAAATCAGCTGAGATGACTTCCTGAAGGACTGTGACAGCGAAATTTTTGTATACCCGTCGAACTATAACTGAATCACCGATTGGAGTAGAGACTGAGAAGGGTTCTGATAGGATTTTGGGACTGACTCCAAAACTACTAGCAACATTGTACATCACAAAATATAAAGTAGCCCCTGGATCAAACAATTCATAAACATCAACATGGAATACTTGTAACATACCAATGACTACACTTGGGGAGACCTCCTGCTCCTGACGAGACGAGAAGGCATAAAACCTGTTCTGCTGCTAACCATCACCTACACTAGTGGATGCACCCTACTGAGCTGAGTGTGCTGGTGTAGCTGCTAAACTGGTAGTTGGATCTCGACCTCTACTATAGCCCTACCTAGCCAGTGGACAATCTTTGAGCATATGACCGGGCTTCCCTCATCCGAAACATGCACTTGTACCTGCTAAGCACTGACTAGTGTGCATCCTACCACACCTGTCACAACCTGGAATGCTGGGATATACGAGCCCGGTCCCCTGAACTCGAGAACCTAATGCCCATCCCCTATAATCACGCCTACATCTGGATGGCACACTTGATGCTGACTGCGCTGGGGCTAACGATCTTTGGTGGGACTGTTGATGATATCCACCACCAGGCCTCTATTGGGAGAGCCCGAAACTGTCTGTCCTGGCCCTTTTGGCCCCTCTCTCTCACTCACCTGTACCGCCTCTATCTGCTGGCCGTGTAGGATCAATCGTGAGAAGTCAATATCTTGATAAAGCATAGCGGTCCTGCAATCATTGTCCAAGTAGTCCATTACCTCATTCACAAACCTACTCATTCGAGCCCTCTCATTGGTCACCATCTTTGGTGCATATTTAGACAATCGAGTGAACTCTAGAGCATACTCTTGAACTATCATGTAGTTTTGTCTCAGATTCGTAAATCTACTACCTTGATTTCCCTCATCTCTGGGGAAAAGAATCGGTCCAAAAACGCGATGAGAAACTCATCCCAACCAATGGGATCCTCTCCAACTCCGCGGCCATTGTCACGCCCCGCCTTGGGGGGTATGACTGGCACCTGGTGCCCTAGAAGGACTTGAACTACTAACCGGTGGGCCTAGGCACATCTGGTGCCTGGCTAGCTCTATCTCAGGTTCCTGGAAACAAAGGGCTATATAACGGCTGTAAACACAGCCTCCG
>JACEIK010001046.1:87033-99681 GCA_018107945.1 Datura stramonium | reverse complement strand
GCCAAGCACCAGTTGTGCGCAGGCTCACCAGATAGTAGTCCAGGTCCTACCAGGGCACCAGGTGCCAGTCATACCCCCCAAGGCGGGGCGTGACACTAAACCTTTTCTATGATACCAAGTTTGTCACAACTCGAACATAGGCTTGGATTGAGACATAGAACCTAGAAACATAAATGGCTCCAAGTTGAGCCCTGGCATGAACATGATAACTAAGGCTCAACCTAAATGAAACAAATAACTGAGTTCTGAAATAGCGGAAGTCTAAATATCAAAGCATCTGAACAACGGAATGTAAAAAACATTAAATCCGAAGCTAAATACAACACAATGTCTGAAAAGCCTCTAACATACTGATGAGCTAATGGGACAACACACCAACTAGCTCACTACAATTCTGAAACTAAAAGATGATAAGAACAAAGCTAACTGAAGGTCCTCTAAGGATGATGATTCACCAACTATAGAACTGGACAAGCTCGGGAGACTAGTTAGCACGGGACTAAATCTGGATGTCTAACCCTGTATCATGAAACAATACATCATAGAGTATGCAGTCATGACTTGGAATGTATAGAGTATGCATGGCAAGTCAAACAGTAAAGTAAGTAAAACTGAAATCATGCATATCTTAAATCATTTCATCATAAGATTATGAGAGTAAGGCTTGCATGCTAATATCTTGAAAACATGATTATACATAAGCTAAATTTCATAACTAAATTTAATGACCCAAAGCTGAAATTGATATTCATAATAAAACTAATAAACTAAATATTGGGTCAAACCTGCTGAAAACATAGTATAACATCTGATGAACATACATAACTGAAATCATGAGGAATATTGGGATACTTGTCATATAACCAACATAATCATGATAGAGCTTACGTGATCCCAACTATTACACTCAAGTGGGCAGAGCCGCCCAAAGACTTACAAGGGCTAAGGGAGCTACCATGATATCGGTATCAAGCTGAAGGCCCCTTGCGGGTGGGGAAGCTGACAACGGAGGTTCCAATGAATCTGAATGAACCTACATTGGCGCGTAGTTATGAGGCCTAGGGTTTTCAAGACCCCTAGCCTACTCGGTGCTAGATAGTGCTCCCAAAAAGATGCATATGCTCTCCAACGTTTATCAACAAAGATGAACCATTATTTTTTTTACGTAGCTGATCATGAAGTTACATACATAGCCTAAAATCTTAATATAAGGAGCCTTCACTCAAAACTTACCATAAGCTGAAAAGTGTCACGACCTGAGCTAGGACCCGAATCGAGACACGGGATAAGAAACCCTGAGGTGCTTCAAGTCAACCCATGACATGAACATAACATCTAAGATTAAAGCGGAAGTTCAACTTACATAAAATCGAAAGTCTGCATATAAATCAAACTAGAATAGAGTCTTACATGATAAGCTGATTTCTACATAATGTATTAAAGCCTCTAACCCATCTGATGAGTTGATGGGACAACATCCCCAACTAACTCGACAAGTCTAAAACTGAAATAACCATAAAAAATACAGATACTAAATGTCCTAGAAGGATGAGGACTAACCAATGCTAGCTGGACAGGTCTGAGAGGGGATAAGGACTACAGATGCGGTTGAGACTGATCCCTCGAACCTGTATCATGAAAAGATATAGCAAAGAGTATGCAGTCAATACTTGAAATTTGCCAAGTTTGCAAGGTAAGTAAAACAAACAGTTAAAATACGTAAGAGTTCATAAGAGTAGGACAACATGATCATAATGTAAATATCATCATGTAAAAACAAGGGCTCAAGATTTTCAAAACATTCGTAAATCATTCATAATCATAATCACAAGAGAAAAGCTTATTAAACATGACTTGAGCCAAAGTAACATAAACATAACCATGCATAAATAATGAGAAACAATGGGAGATTCTTATAACCGGCATACCCCATATGACCACACATGGAGCCCGACCTGTAAACCTTTAGTCGGGAGGGTGTTCGTACCTTGCCAAGGGTAGAACCATGAAAAGAGGCGTGATATCACTCATGAACGTCCCATTTGGGAAAAAAGGGACAGTCTCAAGAGAAGTCCCATCATGGCTACGTTGGCGCGTAGTTCTGAGACTCGGAATATGCTTGGACCTCGGGTCTACTCGGTGTTAAATACTACTCCCAAAATATATATAGTGCTCATATGATAATAGGGAAAACATACATGAGATTCATGGGCTAGTTAAAACATAATAATTATAACCATTCTTGAAATACGTGAACTAGCCATGAAATAAGGCCCGTGAGTCATCCATAATCATAAATCCATAAATCATTACATTTATGCATACTTGTAAAATATGAAATTTCTTAAATCCATGATAAATACTTGAGAGAAATCATATCATAAAGCATAAGTCATAATTGGGCTAATTTAGATCAAGATCCTAATGAAATCATAACTTGACTTTTGATAGAAATACATATAATTGGGAAAATTTGATTTAAATTCTAATCTATAAATTTATATTAAAAATAGCCATAAAATCTTCTCATAGATCATAAAACATGATTTAACACATGGTAGGGATGGAGCCATCGATAGATCGTATAGAATTTCACAAGAATTGGAATAAACTCCATAGATCATGAGACTTGAACTAGAATTTAAAATCCATGGAAATTTTGAAGAGTTTTGAGAATGAGAGTGAAATGAACTCTCATTCATAGCCTCATATACCTGGGTAAGTTGATTTTACCCTCTTCCTTGAATACCCAAAGGAAATTGAAGGAGAATTGATGGACTTTAGCCTTGATCACCACTAAGAACCATATAGTCTTCAAGCATGGAGAGGAGTGATTTAGAATGACTTAACCCTTCTTAAAACATACTATTATGAGCTTAAAACAACATAGTATAGACCTTAGGAACTTAGAAATTATGGAAAAGCCCTTAATAAATTCGTAGAAAATTGCCCACTGCCAGTCCCAATGTGGGACTTGATGAGTCATGCCTACTGACCATGACTTGTGGTCACCTCTCGTTACCTGTACTTCCATTATTCATCTGAGGGTCACCACAAGGGACACCATGACTCGTGGTGAACAACTCGTTGCCAAAACTTTCGAATTTCTCATCCTTCAGATCACCCTTGACCAGGGGTGACCTAACGGATCGTGGTGTTGACCATGACTCGTGGTCACCCAAAACATAAATTTTCCAATCATAGTCAAACCCCTCCCCACGAGTCACTAAATGACTCGCGGTGTTCCTGCTGGGTCATTGGACGACTCATCCTGTGACCTGGTATAGAAAATCCTATTTTCTCTATTTCAACACCCGGGTCTAATCTTAAGGTTTTTGGGTTATTATAATACTCCCTCTTAGGAACATTCATCCTCAAAAGTGGAAAAACATACAGAAAATCAGAGAAATGCAATCATAATACTCAAATACTGAACATATATGACAAAAACTAACGGAGTCACTGACTCCGAATTGAACTAAATGGCTGAATTGAATTCCTGAATCACACATACATTCATTAACGTGAAATAAACTAGGGTACATAAGGTAAACATGAAATTGAATAGAGTATTAAGGAGGAACTGATACCTCAAGCTGAAATTGAGTCGGAATGGAATAGATGTGAGTATTTAGCCATCATATCTGCCTCTGCTTCCTATGTAGCTCCCTCAATATGCTGATTCCTCCATAAAAACCTTCACTAAAGCTACTTTCTTGTTCCTTAGCTTCCGAACCTGACGATCTAGTATTTCTAGCAGAACCTCTTCATAGCTAAGGTTATCCTTCATACCCACACTCTCTACCGGAAGCACTAGGGCTGGATCACCCAAACACTTCATCAAGAGTGATACATGGAAAACTAGATGAACTAAAGCAAATTCGGAGGGAAATTCCAATTCATATGATACCTTGCCAACCTTTTTCACAATGCGGTATGGGCCAACATAATGGGGACTGTGTTTTCCTTCCTTTCCGAACCTTATCACTCCCTTTATGGGTGATACCTTCAAAAACACCCAATCATCAACTTCAAACTCTAGCTCCCTCCTCCTCGCATCCACATAGGACTTTTGGCGACTCTAAGCTGATTTTAACCTATCCCTTATAAGTTGAACTTTCTTCATAGCCTCATGAACTGAATCTGGTCCTATCAATGTATCTTTATCGACCTTAAACGAACCAATAGGCGATCTACATCTCCGCCTATAGAGAGCCTCAAATGGAGCCATCTAAATGCTGGAATGGTGTTTTTTTTATATGCAAACTAAATGAGAGGCAAATGATTTCCCAACTACCATGGAAGTCAATCACACACGCTCTCAACATGTCCTCGAGAGTCTGAATATCCTACTCCACCTGACCATCTATTTGCGGGTTGAAATGCCGTGCTAAGCTTGACCTAACTACCAAGTCCCTTTTGAAACGATCTCCAAAATTGGGAGATAAACAGAGTAACTCTATCTGATATGATGGACAATGGCACTACATGCAACCGAACTAACTCCCTAATGTATAATTTAGCATAATCCTCCGCTGAATCAGTTTTGACCGATAGGAAATGAGCTGCTTTAGTCAACCGGTCCACAACCCTGGATGTATAGAGTATCTGGACCCATGAGCCTCGTGCAACATGCGATCTCTCAAATCATCAAGATCCAGTACACACAACTGACCCTGATATCGGAGCACACCATCTCCCCCTTGGGAGAAAACCTCGACCTTCTGATTTTGAACCGTTTCCTTCAATTTCACAAAAATATGATCCTCATCTTGTCTAGCCTGAACATCGGTCACCAAAGATAATTGTGATCCATTCTGAATGATGACACCACCATGCGTCGAATCAACTAGACGAACTCCTCCTAGCCGTGCAAGCCGATGCACATCCTTCACTAGCTACTTCCTTTCCTCATCTATATGGGACACACTCTCCATGGAAATCCTGCTAAGAGCATCCACCACCATATTAGCCTTGCCTAAATGGTAAAGTACACTCATATCATTATCCTTGAGTAGCTCCAACCACCTTCTTTGATGTAGATTTAGATCCTTTTGGATGAACATGTATTGTAGGCTTTTATGGCCCGTAAACACATCTACACGGACCCCGTATAAATAGTGTCTCCAAATCTTTAAGGTAAATAGTACCACCGGCAATTCGAGATAATGAGTCGGATAATTCTTTTCATGGACCTTCATCTATCTCGAAACATATACTATAACCTTACCGTGATGTATCAGTACACAACCAAGGCCAATCCTCGAAGCGTCACAATATACCAAAAACCCATCAGTACCCTCGAGTAGGGTCAACACCGGCGCTGAGGTAAGTCGAGTCTTAAACTCTTGGAAGCTCTTCTCATAGGCCTCTGACCACTGAAACTTCACTTTCTTCTGTGTCAACTTAGTCAACAGGGCTGCAATGGATGAAAACCCCTCAACAGATCTCCTATAATAACCATCTAAGCCCAAGAAAATCCTGATATCCACAGGATTCACTGATCTAGGCATATTCTTCACCGCTTCTATCTCTTGAGAGTCCACCTGCACATCCTTGCTTGACACCGCATGGCCCAGAAATTCCATTGAGCTTAACCAAAACTTACATTTACTGAATTTGGCATACAACTGGCGATCCTTGAGAGTCTGTAGCACCAACCTCAAATGAGCGACATGCTCCTCATCGCTCTGAGAGTACATAAGGATATCATCTATGAACATAATCACGAACATATCCAAATATGGATTGAACACCTTGTTCATCAAATCCATAAAAGCTGTAGGAGCATTCGTTAGTCTAAAATACATAACTAAAAACTCATAGTGACAATACCGAATCCTGAAGGCCGTGTTCGGTATGTCGCTCTCCCGAACCCTGAGCTGATGGTATCCGAATATGAGATCTATCTTTGAAAAGCACTTAGCACCCTGAAGCTGGCCAAACAAATCACCAATCATGGGAAGAGGTTACCTGTTCTTCATGGTAACCTTTTTCAAATGCCAATAATCAATGCATATATGAAGGGAACCATCCTTCTTCTGGACAAAGGGAACTGGTGCACCCCATGGGGATTTGCTCGGTCTGATGAAACCCTTGTGTAGGAGGTTGTTCAACTGCTCCTTCCACTTCTTTAGCTCAGCTGGAGCCATTCTGTAAGGAGGAATAGATATAGGCTGCATATCGGGAAGGATGTCAATACCAAAATCAATGTCCCACTTGAGAGGAATTCCCGATAAATCATCTGGAAACACTTCTAGATACTCGCGCACTATGGGAACTAATTGGATAGTCGGGATGTCGGACGTAGCATCCTTAACCCTAACTAGGTGATACATATAAACTTTAGAGATTATCTTTTGTCCCTTAAGGTAGGAAATGAAATGACCTATAGGCATAACTTTTCATGACCTGAACGTAGGCCCGGTTGGTAACACGGGACAAGGAACCCCGAGAGGCCCCAAGTCAATCCATGGAATAAACATACATCTAACTTCATATCACTTAAGGCAGAATACGAAACATACAATATAGAGGAAACATAAACGTAACATAATATAACATGATAAGTGGAAAGTACTAGACATACATATCAGCTGAATATTACAAATGGTCTGAAAGCCTCAATAACATCAGATGGGTTGATGGGACGACATCCCCAACTAACCCAACAAAAACTGAAACAAAAGAGAACATTAATGTCTGGACATATGTCCCTTGGAACATGAGGACTCACCAAAAAGGCTAATATTTTACTCTGAGATGGACTAATGATGGAGATGAGCCTTAGAGACGGGTCCTGTATCATGAAATGATACAACATAGAAAGTATGCGATCAGTACGCCGAATGTACCGAGTATGCAAGACAAGTAAAATAGAAATTTAAAATATATAAAACTCATAATTGATCATAAGATTAGGACAACATGCTCATAACATAAATATCATAACATAACATAAGGCTCAAGGTTTTCAAAATATTCGTAATACAATCGTAATCATAATCATAAGAGAAAAACTTTATTTAGCATGACTTGAGTTGATATACATAATCGTAAACATGCATAAATCATGAGAAACAGTGGGAGATTCTCTTAACCGCCATTCCCCATTTGAGCACAGATGGAGCCCGACTTGTAACTCTAGTCGGGAGGGTGTCCGTACCTTTCCAAGGGTAGAACCATGAAAGACATGATCACACATGAAAAGGACCATTTGCTCCAGGGGACAGTCATAAGGGAGGTCCCAGCAATCCTACGGTGGAACGTAGTTATGAGATCTGGGGCAGAACATAAGCGCTGAACCTACTCGGTGTTAAATACTACTCCCAAAAAATATATAGTGCTCATAGTATAATAGGCATGAGATTCATGGGGTGGTTAAATCATGATATAAACATACTTGTAAATATGTGAACTAGCCATGAAATAAGGCCCGTGAGTCGGCCATAATCATAAATTTTAAAAATCATGAGGTTCATGCATACTTGTAGNGCCCCTGGTGGCCCAAAAACTCAAATCCTAGAACATAAAGCCGCCATGAAATAAGGCCCGTGAGTCGGCCATAATCATAAATTTTAAAAATCATGAGGTTCATGCATACTTGTAGATCATACATATACTTTGCAAATCTTAAAATCATAATGGGTACTTGAATAAATCCATATTTCAAATCATAAATCACGATGGGTTTGTAAATATCAACAATTTAAGTAAAGATCATAACTCGATTCATCATGGATCATATGTATTTAGGCTAAATTTAGTAGAATTCGAAATTAATAATTTTATAACAAAAATAGTTGTAGAATCTTATAAAAATTCATAAAACATGATGTAAATCTCGAAATATGATAACCCATTAGTAAATCATTAGAATTCCACAAAATTAAAGTTAAAACCCCATATGATTTTTGATCAAATTTCATGTATTAGTAGAGATTGGGCATGGGTGTGAACAAAAACACCTATTCATAACCCTACATGCCTGGGTAGGATCAAATTTCAACAATCTTTGAAATCCCAAGGAAAAATTGATGAAGAAGAGCTTGAGAACTAGCTTGATTACTCTTAAATCTTCCTAACTTTGTATGCATGAGAATGAATAGGTTAGGAAGGCTTAACCTATCTTAACATACTTAGAAAATAACTTAAAACGACGTAGTTTAGGGCCTTAGAGCATTTGAATAAAGGAAATACCCTTAATGAAATACCCTGAAAAATATGCACTGGACTATCTAACAGATGTACCAACGAGTCGTTGGAGGGTACCATGACTCGTGGTAAAATCCGTCACCTGCACTGCCAAGACCATGTCTCTATAGGAAGAGTTGTCCTTCCATCTAACGGGTTGTTGAATCGATCGTCCTTTACCTCCTGAAGATGCTGAACTTCTCCTCACAATGAGCCTCACCACGACTCGTTCTTTCATCCAATGGGTTGTGGTTTCCTTCCGTTAGGTTTACTGGAAATTTTGACAACCCTAGCAACGACTAATGAGCATGACTTGTTATATCCCACAATGGGCCGTGGGATGACCCGTCACATCCCATACTGCCAAAGTCCAGTACCCACCACAGTTACAAATAATGACTCGTTGTTCCCAGCAATAAGTCGTTACTTCACCCGTCAACTTCCATTTTTTGTCCCGGGTCTAATATTAGGCACTTTTGGGGTATTACAATATCTCCCCCTTGGGAACATTCATCCTCGAATTTTGAAAACAAGCAGGAAAAAAGACATACAATCATTACACCCAAATACTGATCATTTAAATAAAAACTAACGGATGACTATGTCTGATTCAAACCACATAGTTGATATGATTTCATGATTCACATACACGTCCATATACATAAAAGAAACTTGAAGACACGAACTGAGCATGAAAACTAAATAGAATTTTAGGGCTAAACTGATACCTAAAGTTGGAACTGAGTCGATAGAGAATAAATATGGGTATCTAGCCATCACATCTGCTACGTCTTCCCAGTAGATCCTTCAACATGTTGATTCCTCCATAACACTTCAACTGAAGCTACTCCCTTGTTCCTTAGTGTCACAACCCGAAAGTACACCCGGATCATAGACACGGGACAAGGGACCCCGAGAGACCCCAAGTCGACCCATGGCATATGCATACATCTAATCTCATTTAATGAATTAGAATACTTAGCATTAAAACATAATGGGAACGTAAACATAGCGTAACAACTGAAAGTACTGGGCATATACATAAGATGAGTTCTATATCCTTTCTGAAAGCCTCTACTATGTAAGATGGATTGATGGGACAACATCCCCAACTAACCCGACCAATACTGAAACATAAATAAAATGAAAGTATGCCAAACGACCCTCGAAACATGAGGACTCACCAATAACTGAGAGCGAGAACTGAGATGAACTAAGGATGAGGACGAGCTTGAGATCCAGATCCTGTATCATGAAATGATACAACATAGAAAGTATGCAATCGGTATGTGGAATGTACCGAGTATGCAAGGTAAGTAAATCAGACATTGAAAGTGAAATAAACTCATAAATAAACATGGGTGAAGGACATCATGCTTGTATCATAAACTTCGTAACTAAGCATAAGGCTAAAGGCTTTCAAATCATTCATAAATCATTCATTATCATAGTTGTAAGCAAACTTTATCAAAACATAACTTGAGCCACTAACATGCGGAACAATGGGAGGACTCGTCATAACCGACACCATCATGGTAGGCTCTTTCATGATGCCCCAACTATCTCACTCAAGTGGACAGAGCGACCCTGGCTTGCTAGGCGAGGGTCGTGAATTAGGCGTGATATCACATTTGAGGGGATCATTATCAATACAATATATCATTAGAAACCCACGGTAACACGTGATAATAAGACACCGGCGTAGTGCTTTGAACTTCAGGCTGCTCGGTGCTAGACACTGCTCCCAAAAATATGCATATAGGCTCATACGTAAATCAATAACATCATGCATTAAGAATTCATTGTCTAAGATATAACATTTATCATCATTGATCCTCTTTAAAACATGTTTAGACAAGAATCAAAGGCCCTTTTCATCGGCCGACATCATAAATTGATAAATAATGTAATTCGTTCATAAATCGTAAATCATTGTTCAACATGTGGGAATTACCCAATACTTTGACATACTCAATTCTTTCAAAAATATGCTCATGCACATAGGTAACTTGAAGTCATGCTTTTTCATCACCAATAAACACGAAATATTGAATGTTCATCGTAAATCATAACTTTCATAAACCTTCATCAAATGGGCATTTTAGTTTTAAAAAGATTAAAACATAATTTTAAAGGAAATAATATAAAATTGCCCATCATTCATAATTCAAAAATTAAAACTCAATTAAATCAAATCTATAAAGAGAAATAACATTTTCATGCATTTGAATAAAACCCCATATAACTTGAATTGGAGAATGCATGATTTAATCAAAATTTGGGCATGGGTATGAAAGGATTCACCCATTCTAAACCCTACATACCTGGAAATGAACTGATTTCAATATTCCTTGAATACCCACAGAGAAATTGATAGAAACTTAGAGAAGAAGGCCTTGAGTCTCCCTAAAACCTCTATAAAGCTCTTGCATGAGAATGAGCATGCATTAGGGACTTAACCCATCTTAACACACCACGAAATACACACAAAAAGATTTAGTATAGGGCTATATATTGTGAAAAAGTCGAAAATACCCTTAATAAGCCTGCGCTGAAAACTGGCCAGATTGATCCCACGAGTGGGACTAACGGTTCGTTGGAGCCAACGATGACCCATTACGTCCTTTGTTGAAACCACTGCTGATAGCCCATTCTCAGAAGCAAACAACCGATCTTAAGGACAACCCGTACCTCCAACCAATGACTCGTCACATCGACCGTGGTTAGCCCCCTAAACCTTGGCATCTCATTTCCCAATGGGTCACACCACGACCCGTCACCACAAACAACAGACCGTTGTTTTCCCCTTAGAGTCCACTGGAAAAGCTAAAACTTAAACAACGACCACAACCAACGACTCGTGGTCTATTCTAACGGGTCGTTGGGACGCCCGTTGAAAGTCACCTGAAAAACCTAACTCCTTCCCACGGCTGCTAACGACGACTCGTAGTTTCCCACAATGAGTCTTCATATCTCCCGTGGTTTGAACTTTCACCTAGCCTTTCCCAAACAATGACTTGTTACAACGACCCATGGTATGTCACCACGAGTCGTACCCTGACCCATCCCGAGACATTTTTCCCAATTTTCTACAGTTTTGAATTTTTAACTTCCGGGGCTACTCTTATGCACTTCCGGGATATTACAATATCTCCCCTTTGGGAACATTCATCCTCGAATGTTAAAAACAAGCAGCAATCAGAGTGTCACGACCCAAGCATAGACCCAGATCGTAGACACGGGAAAAGGGACCCCGAGATACCTCAAGTCGACCCATTGCATAAGCGTTCACTAACTCATTCAATAAACATGAAGAAAACATAATTATAAACTCAGCGGAAGTATAACTTAGCATAACAACAAAATGAACATCTGAAGCTGAATATATGTCTAAGTCTGATAAGCTTCTAATCTTGACGAGTTGATGGGACAACGCCCCCAACTAGCTCAACAATACTGAAACTGAAAGTATAGTCCTCGAAGGATGAGGACTCACCAATCAAGCAGGTACTGACTCTGATAAGCGACTACGAACTGGGCTGGACCTGAGAACTGGATCCTCCATCATGAAACGATCCAGCATAGGAAGTCTGCGGTCAGTACGTGGAATATACTGACTATGCAAGGTAAGTAGAACCGCTTAAGTAAATAAATCATTTAAAACATTCCATGACATGTCATAAGCTTTTGAGTGAAAATAGAAGGCTACATGCAATCATTCTATGATCGTACTCTTATTATAACATGACCATGCATAGCTTTAGAACATTATGATTGACTCAAATGACTCAAAGCTGAAACATAACATTTATATTAAAAATTTAACAATGAGTCAAACCTTTCTTTATGAACACACATGCATAAGTAATCTCAGTAAAGAGTATGCAAATCTGAATTATATAGACAGTGGGAGACTCATCGCTTAACCGACATACCACGATAGAGATTACGTGGTCCCAACTATAACACTAAAGTGGGTAGAGACGTCCATAACCTTGCTAGGGCGATGGACGATACCATGATATCGATATCAAGCTGAAGGGCCAATAAGCTTACAAGGGAGGTCCCAATAATATAATAATATCAACCTACGTTGGCGCATAGTTCTAGGGCATAGGGTAGTCGATCCTTAGCCCGCTCGGTGCTAGACTCTTCTCCCAAAACATGCAATGCTCTACATTGTATAAATACGAAGCTCAACATCGTCTAGTGACGAAGCTCATCATGAAATCATGCATAAAATCAACATCGTATGAAACGAAGCTCAACATTTTCTATTGATAAAGCTCGACAATAATATACATATCAATTAAGGATTTACGCATAGAGAAGACTTTACTTTGAAACATACTACAACCTAGAATTTATAATAAGGGATAAAGGAAAATTTCATCGCAACCATGTGGTAATCTCATGTCGGGATGGACTTTGTGACAGGTGTAAATTTGACTCTAT
>JACEIK010001046.1:73696-85272 GCA_018107945.1 Datura stramonium | reverse complement strand
CTTACATTCCTGGGATTGAAGAATCCTAACTCTTCCTAATTGCCCAGCTGAGATTTCCCTTTGAAAAACTTGAGAATTAACCTTGATTCTTCTCCTCAAACCCCAACCTTTCCTGCATGAAGTAGTGCCTAAGATAGGTTTCTCCCTACTAAAAACCCTCTATTATGAGCTTAAAACGACGTAGTATAGGCCCTTAGAACATAGGAATTACGGAAAAGCCCTTACTGAAATCGCTGAAAATAGCTGTCAGGAGGTCCTAACGGACGACCTGACGACTTGTCACCAGGGCTCATGATCCATTGGTTCGTTCTTCATGTTCACTGGATAAATGGTCTGGCGGGGATCCTAACGAGTGACATGATGACTCGTCCCCAGCAGCCACAACTCGTTGCCACCTCCCGTCAAGTGCACTGGATTAATTTTCCGATCTTCCTATAGAACCACCTCACGACTGACATGATGACTCGTGGTGTCTGACCACAAGTTGTTACGTCGCTCGTGTGGACCTCGAGTCCCTCATCCTTCTAGGCCTTCCCACGAGTCACCCTAAGACTCATGGGGCCTCCTCACGAGTCGTTTAGTGACTCGTTCTGCAACTGCTGCAACATTTTCCAATTTTTCTCCGATTCACTTCCAGGTCCGATTCTTGAATTCTAGGGATATAAAACAGAGACCTACAATTATCATACTCAATTCCTAACTATTTTAACCGAAATTATCTCAGAATGACTACCTCCAAATAAAACCATATAGTTGAACTGATCTCATACTTCACACACACATTCATACACATAAAAGAAACTTGTACACATGAACTGAACATGGAAACTAGGTAGAGTTATAGGGAAAAAATTGGTTCCTCAAGTCGAAACTGTGCCGGTAGAGAATAAATGTGGGTATTTAGCCATCATATCCGCTTCGGCTACCCATGTAGCTCCATCAACATGATTGTTTCTCTTTAAAACCTTAACAGAGGCTACTTCCTTGTTCGTTAGCTTATGGACCTGACGATCTAATATTTCCACGGGTACCTCTTTATAACTGAGGTTGTCTTTTACACCAACGCTGTCCACTAAGACTACTAAGGATGGATAACCCAAACACTTCTTCAAAAGCGACACTTGAAAGACAGGATGAACCGAAGATAACTCTGATGGCAAGTCAAACTCATATGCCACCTTACCAACTCTTCTCACCACTCGGTAGGGACCAACATAGCAGGGATTGAGTTTCCCTTCCTTTTTGAATTGCATGACTCCCTTCATGAGAGATACCTTTAGAAATACCCAATCGTCCACCTCAAACTCCAAATCCCTTCTCCTCACATCAGCATATGATTTCTGAAGACTCTGAGCGGTTTTTAACCGGTCTCTCATCAACTGGACCTTTACCATGGCCTCATGAACTGAATCAGGTCCTATCATGGCTACCTCACCGACCTCAAACCATCCAATGGGCGATCTACACCTTTGCCCGTAAAGAGAATCTAACGGTGCCATCTGGATACTAGAGTGATAACTGTTATTTTAAGCAAACTCAATGAAGGGAAAATGATCATCCCAACTACCTTTAAGATCCATAACACATGCCCTCAACTTGTCCTCGAGAGTCTGGATTGTTCATTCTGCCTGGCCATCCGTTTGCGGGTGGAATGCTGTGCTGAGCTTACCCTGAGTCCCAAGTCCCTTATGAAAAGACCGCCAGAACTGGGAGGTAAACTAAGTACCTCGATCTAAAATAATAGACAAGGGCACTCCATGAAGTCAAACCAACTCCCGAATATACCATTTAGCATAATCATCTGCTGAATCCGTGGTCTTGACCAGTAAGAATTGTGCAGCCTTAGTTAACCTGTCTCTACCTCCCAAATGGAATCATAGTGTTGCCGTGTACGAGGTAGGCCTGTAATGAAATCCTTGTTAATTTCTTCCCACTTCCAAGTGGGGATGTTGATATCCTGAAGTACGCCTCCCGACCTTTAATGTTTAACTTTCACTTGCTGACTGTTTGGACACTTGGCTACAAACTCTGCAATATCCTTCTTCATAACATCCCACCAATAGATTTCCTACAAGTCCTAATACATCTTTGTTGATCCTGAATGGATGGAATATCTTGTACCATGTGCCTCGTGCAATATCCGAACCCTCAAATTATCAACTTTTGGAACACATAGATGACGCTGATATCGTAGAAAACCATCTCCTCCTTGGGCGAAAACCTCCACCTTTTGACTCTGCACTGCTTCCTTCAGCTTCCTCAAAGTCGGATCCTCATCTTGCTTAGATTTGACATCGACCATTAAGGACGATTTTGACCCATTCTGAAGAATAACGCCGTCATCAGTTGAGTCGATCAATCTAACTCCCGATCTTGCAAGTCAATGGACATCCTTCACCAACTCCTTCTTTCCCTCATCCACGTGGGACACACTTTCCATAGAAAGCCTACTAAGAGCATCCACAACCACATTAGCATTGCCAGGATGGTAGATGACACTCATCTCATATTCGTTTAGCAACTCCAACCCCCTCATTTGCCGAAGATTTAGATCTTTCTGTGTGAACACATATTGCTAGCTCTTGTGATCTGTAAATACATCCACGTGGACCCGTACAAGTAATGCCGCCATATCTTCAATGCAAACACCAGTGTAGCCAACTCAAGATCATGGGTCGGATAATTTCTTTCATGAACTTTCAACTGTCTTGAGGCATATGCTATTACCTTCCTATGCTGCATCAACACACATCCCATTCTGACTCTAGAAGCATCATAATACATTACAAAGCCATCAGTACCCTCGGGTGGAGTCAACACTGGTGCTGAAGTGAATTGGGTCTTCAACTCTTGGAAGCTTTTCTCACAAGCATCTGACCATTGGAACTTCACCTTTTTCTGAGTCAACCTGGTCAATGAGGCTGCAATTGATGAAAATCCCTCAATGAATCTTCGGTAGTAGCCTGCCAAGCCTAAGAAACTCCGAATTTCTAAAGGATTCACCGATTTGGGCAAATTTTCACCACCTCGATCCTCTGGGAATATACCCTTATTCTTTCGCTTGATACCACATGACCTAGAAATGACACCAAGTTTAGAAAAAATGCACATTTACTGAACTTTGCATATAACTAACGATCCTTGAGGGTCTGAAGTTCTACTCTCAAGTGAGCAGCATGCTCCTCCTTACTCCGTGAGTATATCAAGATTTCATCAATGAACACAATCACGAACATGTCCAAATATGCCTTGGACACCCCGTTCATTAGATCCATAAAAGCTGCAGGGGCATTGGTTAGTCCGAAATACATAACAACAAATTCGTAGTGACCATACCGAGTCCTAAAAGCGGTCTTCAGGATATCACTCTCCTGAACCATGAGCTGGTGATACCCGAACCTAAGATCAATCTTGGAGAAGCACTTGGCACCCTGAAGCTGGTCAAACAAGTCATTGATCCTGGGTAAAGGGTACCTATTCTTGACGATAACTTTGTTCAACTGCCGATAGTCAATACACATGGAAAAGGAACCATCCTTCTTTCTAATGAGTAGAATTGGTGCACCCCATGAAGACTAGCCCGGTCTAATGAAACCCTTCTCCAACAAGTCCTTCAACTGTTCTTTTAACTCTTTAGCTCAGCTAGAGCCATCCTGTAAGGAGGAATAGAGATAGGCTGCGTATCTAGTAATAGATAAATACCAAAATCAATCTCCCTCTCCGGAGGGAGACCTGGCAAATCATCAGGAAACACCTCTCAATATTCGCACACCACTGGAACAGACTGAATAGTCGGGGTCTTAGACTCCACATCCTTAACCCTAACTAGGTGGTACATGCAACCTTTAGAGATCATCTTCTTGGCCTTAAGATAGGAAATAAATCGACCAGCTAGTATCGCCGAACTACCCTTCAAATCAAAAACTGACTCACCCGAGAAATGAAATTCCACCGTATGAGTCCTAAATTAATCGAAGCATAACGTGCAAATAACCAATCCATGCCAAGAATAACATCAAAGTCAGTCATGGCTAACTCTATAAGGCATTGGAGGTAACCTTATGCAACACAATAACCGGGAATTCTCTATATACTTGTCTAGCTATAGCCGAATCAGCAACAGGGGTCGAAACTGAAAACGATTCTGAAAAGGTCTTGGAATAACTCCAAGGCTACTTGCAATGTAAGGAGTCACGAAAGAAAAGGTAGCTCCCATATCTAGCAAGGAATAAACATCAATATGAAAGACCGCAACATACAAGTAACCATATCTTGCGAAGTCTCTCCTTCTCCTTGTGCGAGGCAAGGGAATAGAATCAGTTTTGCCATTGTCTGCGACCTCCACTAGTCGATGCTCCCTGTGGAGCGGAACGGGCTGGAGCTGCTGCTGTCCTGGTGGTCTGTGAACAACCCCTATAATCACACCTATAGCAAATATCTGAACCAAGCAGGAAATCCCCGATATGACTCTTGCCGTACTTCCCGCAGGCTGGAGAGGTATACTCTAACTGGGTGCCTCTCTGGTCCCTCGATCCTGAAACCCTGCTCCTCTAATCACCCTGGGTCTGGATGGAACACTAGCTGATGATGGTGTTGGAGATAGTGATTTCTGCTGAAACTGTGGACGGTAACCACTATCGGACCTCTGATGCAAAAACCCACGGCTATCCGTCCGATCCCTCTTTGCCTCCCGCTCCCTCGCATGAGCCGCCTCCATTTGCTGGGCGTACAACATTGTGCGAGGAAAGTGAAAATCCTGATGGAGCATGGTAGTCCTACAATCCTTATCTTTATAATCAGCCACACCATGAACGAATCGGCTCACCCGCGCCCTCGGATGCATCTCTAACTCTGGGGCATACTTCGACAAACGAGTGAACTCAAGCCAATACTCCAGCACTGTTATCTTTCCCTTCTTGAGGTTCAAAAACTCCGTTTCTTTCAACTTCCTCATCTCCCGAGGGAAGAACCTATCGAGAAAATCCATGTAGAACTCATCCCAGCTGATAGGGCCCGCTCCCACTGCCTTGCTGTCCTTCCATTGCTTGTACCAAATTGAACGACCTCCTTTAACTGATAAGAGGCCGAGTCTACACACTCCGCATTTTTGACCCCCATAAACTGAGTGACCTTCAAGATCCCTTCAATGAACTCGTGTGGATCCTCGTCCACCTTTGATCCTGTAAACTCAGGAGGGTTTATCCTCAAGAAGTCTCTAATTCGAGCAGCTGCAGCATTTCCATTCTGTGGTACCTGCGCAACAGCCTACTAGTTGACCCGAGCGGTCAAGGCCTGCGCCAACATCAGAATAGCCGCCCGAAACTCAGTGTGGGCAGCTGGCTCTAATGCATGGGACTCCTGAACAGGTGGGGCTTGCTGATGCCATGGTCATTGCCACCTCCGTGGCCTTCATCATTCCCATTCCTCCTTCTGTTCATTCTTCTAGGAGCCATAATTCTTCAATCGCGAATAGCATGAATTAGAAGGATGGAGGGACCTTTCATCGCATGACGTAGAACATGAAAGAAGGGAACATTTCCTAAACATCTAATAGCCTCTTCATCATAAGCGTGGCACGCTTCACACCCATGAAAAATACTCTACTTAACGCAGCTTTCAGACTCCCTAGGACACATAAACCTATGCCTATGATACAAAGTTTGTCACGACCTGAACGTACACCCGGATCATAGACACGAGACAAAGGGACCCCGAGAGACCCCAAGTCGACCCATGGCACATGCATACATCTAATCTCATTTAATAGGGCGGAATACTTAACATAAAACATAAAGGGAACGTAAACATAGTGTAACAACTAGAAGTACTGGGCATATACATAAGTTGAGTTCTAAATCCTGTCTGAAAGCCTCTACTACGTAAGATGGGTTGATGGGACAACACCCCCAACTAACCCGAGCAATACTAAAACATAAATAACATGAATGTCTTCCAAACGGCCCTCGAAACATGAGGACTCACCAATAGTTGAGAGCAAGAACTGAGATGAACTAAGGATGAGGATGAGCCTGAGATCCGGACCCTGTATCATGAAATGAATCAACATAGAAAGTATGTAGTAGGTACGTGGAATGTACCAAGTCTACAAGGTAACAAAATTGGAAACTAAAATGAAATAAACTCATAAATAAACATGGGAAGGACATCATGCTTGAATCATAAACTTCGTAAGTAAACATAATGGTCAAGGCTTTCAAATCATTCATTATCATAATCGTAAGCAAACTTTATCAAAACATAACATTAGCCAATAACATAAATATTACAATGCATAAAACAGGCGGAACAATGGGAGGACTTGTCATAACCTACACCATCATGGTAGAGCCTTTCATGATGCCCCAACTATCTCACCTAAGTGGGCAGAGCCGACCCTAGCTTGCCAGGGGAGGATTGTGCATTAGGCATGATATCACATTTGAGGGGATCATTATCAATGCAATATATCATTAGAAACCCATGGTGGAACCGGCGTAGTCCTTTGAACGCCGGGCTGCTCGATGCTAGACAAGACTCCCAAAAACATTCATATAGGCTCATACGTAAATCAATAACATCATGCATTAAAAATTTATTGGCTAAGATATAACATTTATCATCATTGATACCTTTTAAAACATGCTTAGCCAAGAATCAAAGGCCCTTTTCGTCGTCCGACATCATAAATCGATAAATCATGTAATTCGTTCATAAATCGTAAATCATTCTTCAACATGTGGGCATTTCCCAATACTTTGACATACTCAAATTTTTCAAAAATATGCTCATGCACATGGGTAACTTAAAATCATGCTTTTCCATCATCAATAAACTAAAAATATTGAATATTTATCATAAATCATAACTTTCATAAACCTTCACCAAATGGGTATTTTAGTTTTAAAAAGATTGAAACATAATTTTAAGGAAATAATATAAAACCTATCCATCATTCATAATTCAATAATTAAAACTCAATTAAATCAAATCCATAAAGAGAAATCAAATTTTCATGCATTTGAATAAAATCCCATAGAACTTGAACAGGAGAATTCATGATTTAATCGAAATTTGGCCATGGGTGTGAAAGGATTCACCCATTCTAAACCCTACATACTTGGAAACGGACTGATTTCAATGTTCCTTGATTACTCACAAAGAAATTGATAGAAACTTGGAGAAGAAGGCCTTGAATCTCCCTAAAACTTCTCTAAGGCTCTTGCATGGGAATGAGCATGCACTAGGGACTTAACCCATCTTAACACACTCAAAAAAATACACAAAACGACGTAGTCTAGGGCCTTATATCGTGAAAAAATTGAAAATACCCTTAATGAAATTGCCATGAAAACTGGCTAGATTGATCCCACGGGTGGGACTAACGGGTCGTTGGAACCAATGACGACACGTCACGTCCCTCGTTGAAACCACTATTGATGGCCCATTATCAAAACCAAACNATTGATGGCCCATTATCAAAACCAAACCAAGGATCGTCAGGACAACCCGTACAACCAACCAACGAGTCATCATATCTCCCATGGTTTGTACTGTCACCCAGCCTTTCCCTAACCCCGACTCATTACAACGACTCGTGGTATGTCACCACGAGTCATACCTTGACCCGTCTTGAGACATTTTTTCCAATTTTCTCTAGTTTTTAATTTTTCACTTCCAGGGCTACTCCTACGCACTTTCGGGGTATTACAATATCTCCCCCTTGGGAACATTCGTCCTCGAATGTTAGAAACAAGCAGCAATCAGAGACATACAATTATCATACTCAATTCCTGACTATTTTAACCAAAATTTTCACGGAATGACTACCTCCAAATAAAACCACGTAGCTGAACTGATCTCATACTTCACACACAAATTCATACACATAAAAGAAACTTGTACAAATGAACTGAACATGAAAACTAGGTAGAGTTATAGGGAAAAAACTAGTACCTCTAGTCGGAACTACGCTGGTAGAGAATAAATTTGGGTATGTAGCCATCATATCCGCTTCAGCTTCCCACGTAGCTCCCTCAACATGTTGGTTTTTCCTTAAAACTGTAACTGAGGCTACTTCCTTGTTCTTTAGCTTACGCACTTGACGATCTAATATATCCACAGGTACCTCTTCATAACTGAGGCTGTCTTTTACACCAACGTTGTCCACCAGTACTACTAAGGCTAGATCACCCAAACACTTCTTCAAAGGCGACACATGAAAGATGAGATGAACTGAAGATAACTCCAATGGCAAGTCCAACTCATATGCCACCTTACCAACTCTTCTCACAACCATGTAGGGACCAACATAGCGGGGACTGAGTTTCCCTTTCTTTTCAAACTGCATGACTCCCTTCATGGGAGATACCTTTAGAAATAACCAATCGTCCACCTCAAACTCTGAATCCCTTCTCCTCACATCAGCATACGATTTCTGAAGACTCTGAGCAGTTTTTAACAGGTCTCTTATCAAGTGGACCTTTACCATGGCCTCATGAACCAAATCAGGTCCTATCATGGCTGCCTCACAAACCTCAAACTATCCGATGCGCGATCTACACCTTCGCCCATAAAGAGCCTCAAACGGTGCCATCTGGATATTAGAGTGATAACTGTTATTATAAGCAAACTCGAGTAAGGGAAAATGATCATCCCAACTACCTTTAAAATCCATAGCACATGCCTCAACATGTCCTCGAGAGTCTGGATTGTTCATTGCGTCTGGCCATCTATTTGCGGGTGGAATGTTGCGCTGAGCTTAACTTGAGTCCCAAGTCCCTTCTGTAAAGACCGCCAGAACTGGGAGGTAAACTGAGTACCTTGGTCTGAAATAATAGAAAAGGGCACTCCATGAAGTAAAACCAACTCCCAAATATACAATTTAGCATAATCATCCGCTGAATCTGTGGTCTTGACCGGTAAGAAGTGTGCATCCTTAGTTAGCCTGTCTACCACCTCCCAAATGGAATCATAGTGTCACTAAGTACGAGGTAGGCCTGTAATGAAATCCATGTTAATTTCTTCCCACTTCAAAGTGGGGATGCTTATATCCTGAAGTACGCCTCCCGGCCTTTGATGTTACACTTTCACTTGCTGATAGTTTGGACACCTGGCTATGAACTTTGCGATATCCTTATTCATACCATCCGACCAATAAATTTCCCGCAAGTCCTGATACATCTTTGTGGATCCCGAATGGATGGAATATCTGGTACCATGTACCTCGTGCAATACCTTAACCCTCAAATTATCAATGTCCGAAACAGATAGCCGACGCTGATATCGTAGAAAACCATCTGCCCCTTGGGAGAAAACCTCCACCTTTTGACTCCGCATTTCTTACATCAGCTTCCTCAAAGTTGGATCCTGAGCTAGCATAGATTTGACATCGACTACTAAGGACGATTCTGACCCATTCTACATAATAACGCCGCCATCAGTTGAGTCGATCAATCTAACTCCCAATATTGCAAGTCGGTTGACATCCTTCACCAACTCTTTCTTTCTCTCATCCACGTGGGACACACTCTCCATAGAGAGCCTACTAAGAGCATCTGCAACCACATTAGCCTTGCTCGGATGGTAGAGGACACTCATCTCATAGTCCTTTAGCAACTCCAACCATCTGTTTTGCTGAAGATTTAGATCTTTCTGTGTGAACATATATTGCAAGCTCTTTTGATCCGTAATTACATCCACGTGGACCCAATACAAGTAATGTCGCCATATCTTTAATGCAAACACCACTGTGGACAACTCAATATCATGGGTCTAATATTTCCTTTCATGAACTTTCAGTTGTCTCGAGGCATATGCTATTACCTTCCCATGATGCATCAACACACATCCCAATCCGACTCTAGAAACATCACAATATACTACAAAGCCATCAATACCCTCGGGTAGAGTCAAAACTGGTGCTGAACTGAGTCGGGTCTTCAACTCTTGGAAGCTTTTCTCACAAGAATCCAGCCATTGGAACTTCACCTTTTTACGAGTCAACCTAGTCAATGGGGCAGCAATTGATGAAAAGCCCTCAACGAATCTTCGGTAGTAGCCTACTAAGACCAAAAAACTCTAAATTTCTGAAGGATTCACCGATCTAGCTAATTCTTCACTGCCTCAATCTTCTGGGAATCTACCCTTATGCCTTCGCTTGATACCACATCACACAGAAATGACATCGAGTTTAGCCAAAATTCACACATACTTAACTTTGCATATAACTAACGATCCTTGAGTGTCTGAAGTACTACTCTTAGGTGAGCGGCATGCTCCTCCTCGCTTCGTGAGTATATCAAGGTGTCATCAATGAACACTATCACGAACATGTCAAAATATGCCTTGAACACCCTGTTTATTAGATCCATAAAAGCTTTAGGCCATTGGTTAGTCCAAAAGACATAACAACAAATTCGTAGTGACCATACCGAGTCCTAAAAGCGGTCTTCAGAATGTCACTCTCCCGAACCCTGAGCTAGTGATACCCAGACCTGAGATCCATCTTGGAGAAGCACTTGGCACTCTGAAGCTAGTCAAACAAGTCATCGATCCTGGTTAAGGGGTACCTGTTCTTGATGGTAAAATTGTTGAACTGCCGATAGTCAATACACATGCGAAGGAAACCGTCCTTATTTCGAACGAATAGAACTTGTGCACCCCATGATGACTGGCTCGTTCTAATGTATCCCTTCTCCAACAAGTCCTTCAATTGTTCTTTTAATTCTTTTAGCTCGGTTGGAGCCATCCTGTAAGGAGGAATAGAGATAGGCTGCGTATCTGGTAATAGATCTACACCAAAATCAATCTCCCTCTCCGGAGAGACACCTGGAAAATCATCGGGAAACACCTTCGGATATTCGCACACCACTGGAATAGACTGAATAGTTGAGGTCTTGGACTCCACATCCTTAACCCTAACTAGGTGGTACATGCAACCATTAGAGATCATCTTCCTGGCCTTAAGATAGGAAATAAATCGACCTGCTTGTACCGCTGAACTACCCTTCCACTCCAAAACTAACTCACCCAGGAAACGAAATTCCACCGTACGGGTCATATAATTAATCAAAGCATAACATGCAAACAACTAATCCATGCCGAGAATAACGTCAAAGTCAGTCATGGCTAACTCTACAAGGTCTGTGGAGGTAACCTTATGCAACACAATAACCAGGCATTTTCTATATACTTGTCTAGCTATAACTGAATCACCAACAGGGGTCAAAACTGAAAATGGTTTTTACAAGGTCTCGGGAATAACTCCAAGACTACTAGAAATGTAAGGAGTCACGAAAGACAAGGTAGCTCCCGGATCAAGCAAGGAATAAACATCAATATGAAAGACACACAACATACCAGTAACCAAGTCTGGCGAAGTCTCCCGCTCCTGGCGCGAGGCAAGGGTATATAATCAGTTTTGGCATTGTCCACCACCTCCACTAGTCCATGCTCCCTTCAGAGCGTAATGGGATGGAGGTGCTGCTGTCCTGGTGGTCCGTGCACGACCCTTATCATCACCTTTTCTAGAATATAGGCACGCTCGGCGCATGTCCCCAGATCTACCACACCCATAG
>JACEIK010001046.1:37866-56505 GCA_018107945.1 Datura stramonium | reverse complement strand
ATATTACTACACCAATATATTGTTAAATATTATTTATATCATTTTTAAAATTTTTATTTTTATTAATATAAAATTCACGGGCGAAGCAGTACAGTATTTTTAAATTATAAGGAGGTTAGCGAAATAAGGGATATGAATATTTTTAATTCTAAGGAGATTACTGTTATTACGTCAAACATGAGTTATCCCTCACCCTTTTTGACAAATTGGAATCATCTTTACATTACGAAGTATTTCTCTTCTAAGTTCTCTGAACGTTGTTGCTTATGGCGGCTGTTTCAACTCACTCCACTCCATTCAATACCCTCAATAGACCATCCATTTCTCTCTATTCCTCTATTCCCCATCTGGGTTTCTTCGAAGTTGTTCGATTTTCAACTTTGAAACCAAATTTCCCCCTTTCAAATCCCAAAACAGTTGTAGTTTCTGCCATCAGAGCTGATGGAAAACATGCAAATGAAGACCACTCTCTCACAGCTTTCGACTCATCTACCTCTTCCACCAGACAAAAGTACGTTTTCTTAGCTTATATTTATCAAAGTCTGATCAGAAAAATCAGTTTGTTTTATTCTTAAACTATATAAGTTCATAATTTACAAAGATTGGAAAAGGTCAATTTTTTCTGCTTTTAACTTATATGATAATCTTCTTAAAAATGGTTTTGAGATGTTAGCTACCATCCGCCGATTACATTATTTTAAACAATTTTCACAAGTTATATAGTTTAATCGTATAAGTGATCAAATTAGACTTCGATACAGTGATTTCTATTATATATATAAAAAATATCCTTAATTATTGGTGTAATATTTTCGTGTATTATTACTTATATATTAGAAGTCAAAATCATGCCTTAAACTCCAGTCAAATGGTGTCACAGAAATGGATTGGAGGGAGAAAAATCAATTTTCAAAGGCTTAGTGAGTGAAAGAATGTGTATGTAAGTGTTTTAAAATGTTAGATACCATCATCTTAACTCTTGGGCTCAGGAATTCCTATATAACTTAAGTGACACNTTTCTATTCTTTTATTAACTGATTTATGTATCGGATTCCATTCACCCCACGGTTGGGAATTACTGATTGGCTCTATCTATAAAGATTTTGGATTTGTTCACATCCAGAAAGCCGTGTGCTTTGGAAGAAGCTTGTACAGTTTGGGAAGGGGTTTTGATTGATCAAAAGAAGAATCTACTTCAACCGATATGCCCTTAGGCACGATTCTGATATTATTTTATACAATTTTCACAGGTTATCAGATTTTAAATTCATAAAAGTAATCAAATTTAGACTTTGATTGGATGATTTCTATGTTAACTAATATTTAATATTTTCTTCTACTTTACTGACATAATTAGAAGTCAAATTCATGTCTTAAGCTCCAGTCAAGAGGTTTTACACAAACAGATTGGAGGGCGTAAGTGTGACTTTCAACTCAAAGTGAGTGTAAGAATTCTGAAGTTATGCTAGCGTAAATGTATGTGAAATGTGATTACAGGGTGAGGCGCCATACTATTCAAGTGTTTGTTGGTGATGAAAGTGGAATGATCAATCGTATTGCGGGAGTCTTTGCTCGAAGAGGGTATAATATTGAGTCTCTTGCTGTTGGTCTAAACAAGGACAAGGCTCTTTTTACTTTAGTGGTTTCTGGAACTGAAAGGGTGTTACAGCAGGTTATGGAACAGTTACAAAAGCTCGTAAATGTGATCAAGGTGATAACTTTGATCTTCATATGGTATTTCAATTTATAAGCTGTTAGACTAAGTACTCAGATCTTGGTTCCTTGAACTAGAACTAGTGATGTCGACCATTTAGGAGTAATTTGGTGCATGACAAAATAGTATTCTTAGGTTTTAATGCGGGAATTAAACTTTCTGTGGGATAATGAAGTGGATATGCATTAACTCGCAAGGGTGGCCGAGTTGGTTGAACAGGGATCTCCCAAGTGGGGGTCTTAGGTTCGAAACCCCATCCATGTTTTCTTGGTCGAGCTCAGTCGCACAGGTCTTGTCTAGTGCGATTTAGATCTCTTGTGTGGTTTGCAAGCTATTGCACTGGAGCGAGGTTTACCCTGTGCGCACATGAAGGATAGTGACTGCGGGTTCCCTTGTCATAAAAAATGAAGTGGATATGTATTTATACCACTTGTTTGGTGAATCATACTAATGTCTTGGATGTATAGTTTTTAATACAATTAGTTTGCGACCAAATTAACATCTTTGCATGCTTCAATTGAGGTTAGAATACGGTATTGACAATTTTTTTATTAGCAAAATCCTCCCCTTTGGTAATGAGTAATACATGTTATTAGTTTGTTGGATTGTTTGTCTCATATGGCATCTAAGTTAAACTGACGACATTAATGGTTGAGCCTACATTTTGTCTGGTCTATAGATTTGTGTCAATTGAATGGACGTGCCATCGCTCCTCTATTCTGAAAAATGTTGTGTAAAGGCTGAAAGATATTCAATACTCAAAATCATGGAAAAGGTTTCAGCTATGGTTATAAATATGGTCTTTAGTACTTTAACTAATTCATGATTCAATCAGCTGGGTTAAGAGCTAAAATTGGCACGAGATGACTTTAAAGGGAGTATGTGGTCAGTGAGAATTCATATAGCCGACACTTGTTTGGGATTGTGTTGTTGTTGTTGTTGATAAAAGAGCTCAAATTATTATTCAAGAGCCTTCACTGCAGTCTCAAGCTTTAGGTGGTGTAACATGAATGTTTTTCTTTTTTTTTTCTGCTCCTCTACTTTCCTTTATTATTTGGTGTTTTTGGTTTATTCTATAAAAGTTGATGGTCAGGTTGAAGATTTATCCAAGGAGCCACAAGTTGAACGTGAACTAATGCTTATCAAAATCAACGCAGATCCAAAATACCGCGCAGAGGTTCTTATACTGTGTCCCCTGGTTCTAAGATGTCATCTGAGTAACATTTACCATTTTGCTGTTTACTATTATGTGACGATGGATCCAAATCTTTTGGTCATTACTAGGTTATGTGGTTGGTGGACGTTTTCAGGGCAAAAATTGTGGATATCTCTGATCATTCACTGACTATTGAGGTGATGTTTAATGAAATAGATCAGTATCCATCTTTTTCTTTCTTGAACTTGATGCTTGTGAACTGGATACCAAATGTCAGACATGTTTTTTGTGCATAGATACCCAAATGGTTTCTAGTAATGTACAACTCTGTCAGGGAATTACTAATGCAGGGCTAGAAGGGAGAAGGGAGAAAATAGAGGAAAAGGGGGATAAATGAGTGAGTATAAATGAGAGAAAAGTAAAAAAAAGAAAAGAAAAGGAAAATAGAGAGAAAAGAGAGAGAGGGAGAAAATAAGTAGAGAAAACAGTAAGAGAGAATACAGAGGTAGATTTACTTTTAAAAAAAAAAGGAGAATAGAGAGGGAGACTTTTATCAATATCAATTCATCATTATTAAAGTGTATTCCAAACAAAATATGAAAAGGTCTTATTTATAGAGTAGGAACTCTAAATAGTCAGAACTCCTATAATAAATAAAGCTTTATGTGTAACTAATGAAACATACTACCTCAAGTTAATAGATAAAATCTGATCTCTAAAAAGATAACACTAGATAAAATCACTGTTCAGAAAAAAAAAAGGGAAAAAGATTAGATGAAAATCTTATGTCTATAATAAGATTATGTTCTGTTCTATTTTCAACAAATAGATCATATCTTGCAGTACTGACATTTTCTTTTTCTTTCTAAATGAATTTTGATGAGATAAGTCCTAATTTTAGTGAAGCTCTTTCATTTGATAGCAGTAAGTTCTATTCTTATGAAGCAAATAGCATCTCGTGTTGATTTATTAGATCATACGTCAGTCTCCTGTTATATCTACTATTTCCGTCCTTTTTTTCCAATAATACTGATGTCTGGGCGCAGTTTGCACCTCAACCATTCCATCATTACCTGCATCTTCAATACATAAAATTGGATAACTCTACCACCAAAGCTTAGGCATGTAGGAGAAATCAAAGTTGGGTCCTTTGATTTTCTGATGCTTTTGCACCATCTTGTGCCATAATTTCCGGTGTCTTCATGTGGTCGATAATGTATTTCCCTCAACGATGCGTAGTGCTTCTCTAAGTACATCCACCACGTACTTCTTCGAGTATAGAGACTTTCATCTCTGCTGCAAAAATAGGTGAATTTCAGGACAAACTCAGAGGGCCAATGTCGACGAAAATTGTGTTGTATATTTTATATCTCAGGATAATAATGAAAAACAATGTGTTATATAGTTTTATATCTCAAGATAGTAATGTTTTACCAAAGAAGAAAAGTCGAAACTATGTTTCTAGTTATTTGGAGATAGAATTGGGGAAAGGAAAAATCATGTCCTAATCTACAAACACGCAATCCTGCTTTTCCTTTGCTCAAAAGTTTTTTCTTAGTTTCTCATTTTATGTCAATGGTGTCTACTCATGGCCGAGTGAACTGCAGAAGTGCCAGCAGTTTTACGAAGATTTCCTCTTTGCCATCTCAATAAGCATTGGTGCATTTTGCTAACCTCACTTTAGAGCTGATTGTGGTTCTCTCAATGCTTAGTAGTTGCAAGTAACACTAATTCTCCTGTATATCATGGCTGAATAGTTACAAATTTTGAGCCAAAGTCAAATCTGCATTTAAGCTGCTTGTCATTTATACAGGTAACTGGAGATCCAGGGAAGATGGTGGCTGTTCAGAGGAACTTAAGTAAATTTGGAATTAGAGAAATTGCTCGTACTGGGAAGGTACCTGAGAGGAAATCTTTATAAGTTTTGAGTTGCATTTTTTTTTATAGTTGCTATTTGGAATTTGTTTTCCAAGGAATTAATGTACACTTGATTGGTTAAAACATAGATTGCCTTGAGAAGGGAAAAGATGGGGGAATCTGCTCCTTTTTGGCGGTTTTCAGCTGCATCATACCCTGATCTTGAAGTTGCAATGTCTGCTAATACTGTTTCAAGGACAATCAAGAGGACTCCTAATGGAGAATCTATGTCTATGGCCGAGGTATGCAATTTCAACGGACTGTGCTTGTTTCCTTGTAGCAATATATAATTTGTTTCTTTCATGAACTTACAATTCTCCTTGCACACAGCCAATTGCTAGTTGGTAATTTTCGGCAAGGCCGGAATTCTTCTACTCACAAAATTCAGTTTGTTTTTGTGAGAAGCAAAAAAAATAGTCATGAGTGTGAAAAAAAATTTGCTCAATAACTTAAAAAAAATATAGTGTATCTGTTTTATTTATTTAATGTAGTTTCGTGAAATGTTGGAGCATAGATATTACTTTTTTATAAGTGATTTTTCTTGCATCAAAGTCCCTTATACCGGAAGTATAAACTATACAATTGTTTAGAGAAAAGATCAAATTCCACAAAATGCATCTTATAGATAATTGTATGGGTTAAAACAACTATAAGCATAACATAGTTAATAATTCACTAATTGAGGAAGGTCAATATGATATTAAAACCTGAGATGGTGCATATAGTCGATGCACACCCTTCAATGTCTTTTGAGATTTATCTTCTTACCTATGGAAAAAATCTTTTCTTCTCCTTCCATCCTCCATCAGTAGCCTGAATATGTCACTTTGGATGCACTTATTTTTGCTAAATGCAGGGAGATGTTTATCCTGTCGAGACAGATGCCAACTCTGGAGTCAATCAAGTTCTTGATGCTCACTGGGGTGTTCTCAATGATGAAGATGTAAGAAATGGTTAACGATTCCTCAAAGGTGCCTTTGTTCCTTTCTTGATGAATCTTTTTTCATATTAGTGAAGGTTTTGATGTCTACATCCTTTTTCATTCCGCATTTCTAGGGATTTTGTCCTGAGTTGATGGCATTTGACAATCTTGCTCGACTCTAGATGTGTGAAAAATCACATGATTGATTCACTATAGCCTATAAAGGATATGAACCTAATTGTGCAATTTATAGGAAGGGGTCTTTGTTGAATTTTGCTTTAAAAAACCAAAGCAACATGCTTTTATATATACGTTTTCCTTGTAATGGCGGGCTTATTGCTTTTGCTCTCTATAATAAAAGAACCAAAGGAAGGAATAATTTGGACCTTTCATCTTTGCCACCACTGAGATTAGGAAGGACCCTAATAGCACCTCTTCATTTCAACCATTCGAGTTTAATCCTTCATTTCATCTATTATTCCATTCTCTTGAAATAATGAGCCTTGATATCTAAATTGTTTGCATTTTTCTACCGCAATCCTGTCTAGTCTCACTTCAACTTCTCTCTTCTCATGTTGACTAAACCTGCAATGTATGTTTCTAGTCTTACTTCTATTATCCTAAAACCCTTAGTCTCTAAAGTACTTCTCCAAAGTTCAAGCTTTTGGTTGACACGCTCACCAGTTTCGTCAATTAACGCAATATCATCAGTAAATAACATACATCATGGAACCTCATCTTGTATTTTATTGGTTAGCATATCTGTAACTAGGGCAAACAAGTAGGGGCTCAATGCCTATCCCTGGTGTAAACCCACCGTTATGGGTTACTCTGGTGTATCACTTTCTACTGTTTCACGTTAGTGATGGCTCCATCTCACATGTCCTTTAATACTAATTCCTTTCTTCTCTATCACCCACCAAACAACCCTGCATGGTACTCTATCATATGCTATCTCTAGATCAATAAACACCATGTAAAGATCTTTCTTCTTTTTGCTATAGATTTCTATTAATCTTCTTAGCAAGAATATAGCCTCCGTCGTAGATCTCCTGAGCATAAATCCAAACTTGTTGTCTTTCATTCTTGTCATGTTCCTAAAAAAAAGTCTGCTCTATCACTCTTTCTTAGAGTTTCATCGTGTGTCTCATGAGTTCAATGCCATGATAGTTTGTAGAACTTTGAATGTCTTCTTTGTTCTTATAAATCGGAATCAGGATACCCTTCCTCCCCTCATTGGGCATCCTACCACTTAGTATAACATTGAATAGCTTGGTCAGCCATTCTATTCCGACCTCTCCAAGACACTTCCAAACCTCTATAAGAACATTCCCAGGACCACAAGCTTTTTAAATCCCCATATTTTCGTGACATCCTTTCTCTACCTCTGTCGGCTTAATTCTCTGAGTCTAGCTTAAGTTTCTATCATTCACAAATGTGTGGTGGTCGAAGATGTTATTCTCTTGGTTCGAGTTAAGCAATTATCAAAATAGTATCTCAATCTCTCCTTGATCTCGTTATCTCCTGTCAACCCCGTTGAGAATCATCCTTAATACACTTCACTTGGTGTAAATCTTTGTGCTTCTTCTCTCTTAGTTGTGCTAGTTTAAACATATCTTTCTCCCCTTCTCATGTCCCTAGCTTTTGATACAAGCCATCTAAAGCTTCCCCTCTGGCTTTACTTTATTGCCTTCTTAGCTTCTTTCTTAGCTCTCTTTTATTCTTTAAGGATTCTCCGTCCTCTGCCTTTGGAAACTTCCCCCAACACTCTCTTTTATCTTTAATAACCATTTCTACCTCCTCATTCCATCACCAAGATTCATGTGGTTGAGGTCCTAGACATTTAGACACATCTAACACTTAAGTTGTTACTTTCTAATGCAACTTGACATTTTCTTTCATAGAATGTATGCATCTCCCACTCCCCTCTCCCGTATTTTTCTTGAAACAATAACTGGTTAACGCCCTTTAATGCCACCACCTAATTCACGGTTGTTTTCACCCTTTCTCACTCTACTCCTAAGCTTTACATCTCAGAATATTAGCCTATGTTGGGTGGTCATAGCTTCTCGTGTAATAACTTCCTTGCATATACTTCTATTCTCATTTTCTTCTAAAGATAAATTCTATTTGATGATTGCTACCCCTAATCTTATAAATAATTAGGTGAGAAGCTCTCTTCTTAAAATATGTGTTAGCTACAACTAAATCATGAGCTAAAGAAAATTCTAATATAACCTTCCCTTCGTCATTCCTAGGACCATAACCATAACCACCATGGACCTATTCAAAGTCATTGCTATCTTTACCTACATGGCCATTTATATCTCCTCTGATGAAGATTGTAAGCACAATATATGAAAACTTGTTCCATCACCTTTCTAAGGCTACTTTTAAGCTTTACATCTAAGACTATTAACCAATGTTGGGTGGTCATCGCTTCTCCCAGAATAACCTTACAGTCCTTGCATATACTTCTATCTCGTCTTCTTGTAAGGATAAAGTCTGTTTGACTATGGTTACCCTCACTCTTATAAGTAATTATGTGATAATCTCTCTTCTTAAAATATGTGTTAACTACCTCTAAATCATAAGTTAAAGCGAATTCTAATGTAGCCTTCCGTTAGTTATTCCTAGTACCAGAATGATAACCACTATGGACTTGTTCAATGTCGTCGCTATCTTTTCCTACATGGATATTTAGACCTCTCCCCACAAAGATTGTAAGCACAATATATGAAACTTGGTTTGTACCCTCTGGCATGAAGATTGTATTCTCACTGATTGCATTTTCTATTGAGAGTAGTTATTGTCTCAGTTGTCTTTGTCTTGATGTCTGCTCGAGTAATTTCCATGGGGAAATGGCCCATAAATATGCTGCAATTCTAAGGATGTTCCAGATTGAGAATAGCTGTGCTAGTCTTTCATTCTTGAGATCCACATCTTTATGTTTTCCATGTCTTGACTGTTAGTCTATTCATTCGAAAACTGCCTACAAATGATCTTCACTTTAGTCTTGGCTTAATTCTTCTAGACAAGTGGGCTCCGCTCACACACTTTGTCAATGCTTGTGAATGACTCTCCTGGAGTTCTCAACATAGTCACCGGAGTTTTTGCTCGACGAGGGTATAACATCCAGGTAAGTTCAAATATTTGGTTTTCTCATAACAGAACCTAAGTTACCATATCCTTTTGACCTCTCATTTATGGAGTTCGTCATAATTAATTGTTTTCAGATTTCCTCTCCAGAGTTTAGCTGTTGGACATGCTGAAGTTGAGGGGCTGTCTCGTATTACAACAGTTGTTCCTGGTACAGATGAGTCAGTTAGCAAGTTGGTGCAGCAACTGTATAAGTTGGTTGATATTCATGAGGTAAGTAGTCATCCATCAGAAGTGCTGGCTCAACATCTAATCTGATGGATGATTTTGTACATTTTTTCAGTCAAAAAATTGCATTCACTTGTCAACTGTAGAATTTTCTTGAGAGGCTGGGATGTGACATGGTGTAAGAATGGTGATTTTTTGGTCACATTTTCTTTTAATTCACATTATCGTGACAGAGTATGTATGGTATCAGATAAAAGCCTTCTAAATCAAGGATGAACTTTATAGATTAGTATATTCATATGGCTAAGTACTACAATGTTTTTTCTTTTTCGTTTTCCCCTTTTGGGTGCATTTTTCAGAAGTTGTTCCTCAAGTATTGAACAACTCATAAATCATTAGTTGGGAACTTTTCAACTTGAGTAAATATATTAAAACCCCCTAAAGTATCACTGTTTTGCAAGTTCCATATCAAATTATTGGATGGTCCTGTTACCCCTGGACTATAACTTCCTTTTGATTAAATCCTCCCGATTGAATTTTTTTAATTCGGTAGCAGTGGTGTCTGGGCCAACTTGTAGGCACCTCGACTAATTTAAAGGGGTGCCTGTCACATCCCACCAGTATAGGTACCAAGTAATTCTATCCATTAAGGCTTGACAGAGGAGAAGAAATCACTTAGTGTTTTGGCCTCCACTAGAATTTGAACTTGAGACCTCATGGTTCTCAACCAATTTCACCGACCACTAAGCCACACCTTTGGGTGCATCCTTAAAAGATTCCCTTTCGGTTTATATTTTTGTCCACATCTTTCATTGAACAAGTGGAGCATTTTAACTCAAACCATTTGCCTCATGCGTTCTTGTACAATGATTCTGTTGTACAAGAACAAGACATTCAGAATTGCAACAATTATAGGGGTATCAAGCTGCTAAGCCACACTATAAAAGTTTGGGAGAGGATGGTGGAGATGAGGTTGAGGAGGAGTGGCTATTCTCGAGAACCAGTTAGGATTTATGCTATGACGCTCAATTACAAAAGTCATTCATCTGATAAGGAGACTGGTGGAGCAGTACAGAGAGAGGAAGAAGGACCTACATATGATGTTCATCGACCTAGAAAAGACTTGTGACAAAGTTCCAAGGGAGGTTCTATGGAGATCACTTCCCAGTTTTGATGGGTTGCACTTAGGTTTAGCCCTTAGCCCCTTTTTATTTGCCTAGGTGAGGGATGCATTGACGCGTCAAATTCAAGGGGAGGTGCCATGGTGTATATTATTTGCAGATGACATAGTTCTTATTGATAAGATTCGTGACGGAGTTAAAGATAAGCTGGAGGTTTGGAGGTAGACCCTGGAGCCTAAAGGGTTCAGCTTGAGCAGGACCAGGACATAATACTTGGAGTGCAAATTCAGTGACGTAAAGCATGAGACGGATATGGAAGTTAGACGTGATACATAGGTCATTCAAAAGAGAGGAAGTTTCAAGTATCTTGGGGCTATTATTCAAAGAAATGAGGAGATTGACGAGGATGTCACTCATCGTATTGGTGCAGAAGGGATGAAATAGAGGCTTGCATCCGGAGTCTTGTGTGATAAGAAGGTGTCACCAAAATATAAAGGCAAGTTTTAAAGAAGGGTAGTTAGGCGTCATTTGTTTGCACTTAATGGAGGTTTGGATCTGAATAATTCAGACCTTAGGCCATTAAGTGCATTTGTTTTCATTAAGATTTAAGCATTTATTTTGTCTAAATAGGTCTTAATCATTAAGATCTGAAACAGAATCTTCATATCATTAAGAGGAATGTTTACATGGATAATTTTCACCATCACTCTATTCACAACCATTAGCCCTACCATTTACCACCTCTATCATCACAACTACCACCACCATTACCATCGCCAACCACCAGTCACCACCACCACCTACTACCTCTGCCACCATTGTCAATTACCATTATCGTCACCAACCACCCCTAACATTACAACCACTGGCAACTACCACTGTTGTCAACCATTAATGTCAGTCGTTACTACACATACTACCTCCATCATTATAATCATATTCACCGCCACCGCCATCGCCACCCTACCACCTCTATTACTCACTGCTACTACTGCAATCAATCCCTACTATCAACCATCTTCACCATCACAACTAACAACTACTGCTAACTACTACCACACATTCTTCAACCACCACCAACTACTACCACACATTCTTCAACCACCGCCATCAACACCGCCAACACCTAACATCCACCAACTTCACCATCACAACTACCACTACCAACCGTCACCATCACGTCAGCCACTACAACACCTACCACCCCCATCATCATAACTATCACCACTACCATTACTAGCAACTATTACCACCACAATTACTAGCCACTGGCACCAAGCATAACCATGACCACCACTACAAATTATCTCCACCATCACTAGCGAACATAAATATTTTATTTTTTTATCTGATAATAAATTTATTTATTAAATTATTTTTTTCTAATATTTAAGTAATAAAGTATGCATATTCAGATATTGAATAACAAACAGTCTTAATTATTCAGTGTTCAGATCTAGAGACAACATCTTAATCATTCAGATGTGCATTCAGATTCAGACGTCTTAATCTTAATGAAAATAAATGAGGCCTTAGACCAACTATGTGTATGGGCGGAGTGTTGGCCAGTCAGGAACTCTCACGTTCAAATGTTAAAAGTTGCAGAAATGAGGATGCTGCGATGGATGTGTGGACTTACTAGGAGAGATAGGATTAGAAATGAGGATATGCAGGACAAGATGGGAGTGACTTCGGTGAAGGACAAGATGCAGGAAGCAAGACTGCGATTATTTGGGTATGTGAATAGATGTCTGGATACCCCAGTGCGGAGGTGTGAGAGACTAACCTATGGATGGTTTCAGGAAAGAGGTAGACCGAAGAATTATTGGGGAGAGGTGATTAGACAGAACATGATGCAGTTTTAGCTTATCGAGGACATGTCTTAAATAGGAGGTTGTGGAGGGCTCGCATCAGGGTAGAAGGTTAGTAGGTAGGAGTGTGTTGTCTTGTTATCCGTCTATACTAGTAATTGTAGCATTGCTCTGGTAGTTTCTTCTCCTTCGATTTATGTTATTATCTGTTGTTGCGTGTACTCCGACTATCATGTTATTTTGTTGTAGTTACTGTCCTATTATTGTCTGCTGTTTTTGTTACCATCTGCAATTCCCTGAATGTTTGTTACTTTTATCTGGACTGTTTTGGACGATTTTTAATCTTGAGCCTATCGGAAAGGTTTGCAGACACTTTACCCTCCCCAGATTAGGTATGTTGTTGTTGTTGTTAACTTGTTATTTACTTTTGCTTGAAAATGCAATTTTGGGGATAGTGCAGGTGCTTGAAACTCGAGGGGAAATGCTCTCGGGCATGTTTCTGGAGGTCGGTAAAAGCTTCTTTTTCTCCAGCGATCTCTGAAAGTTTCCAGAAGTTTTAATAGATCTTTTTACTGATCATCTATCAGTGATTAATCTAAAATCTTAGTAGCTTAACACGGGCGAGAAAATGATTTATTTTGCTGTGGGTTTTATGACATTACCAGACTCATTGTCAGAGCTGAAACAGAAATTTGATGCATAGAACTACTTTCAGTAGGAAACCATGGAGTGGCTGGTTTTTGTTTTACGGGAGGCATCAAAAGATTCTGGTACACACATTAGAAGTTGGAAGCCAAGCGAGAAACAGTTAAGCTTCTGTTGCTCAAGGAAACATAACAAATTTGGAAAGATTTGCAAGCATAGTGACTGGACAAGGAGAAAATAGATAGGTCCTTATTATTCGAGAAGTTACATTCAATGCAGGGTGGAGTGACATTGCATTTAAGATTGAGAACTTCATAAAAGAATTCAAAGGAGCCTTTATTATCAAAAGATTCCTTATGCAGATTTGGGTAGAGCTAGTAAATGGCATACAAAGGAATCCGCTGAAGCTCGAATCAACACGTGCAACAACACCATTATCATATTTGGAGGAGCTGAAAATCTTGAGAATGGATTGCTGGGAAGGTGAGTGGTGGGCAGCTTCACGAAGATTTGAAGGAGACCAATGATAGCAGATATCTGAAAGTGGTCTGTTAGTACTTGGAAGAATGCCTTTGGGGTTAACATGTATGAGATGGGTGGCTGTCGTTTTCTATTCGAGTTTCATATTTGGCAGAACCATCCTGCAGGGGAGTGGTGGTGGAAGCGAGTGAAGATTCATCTGGAATGGTGGTCACCGACTGCCAGCTGCTGCTTATCTAGTCAATGAAAAACTTCCACATTGATTAGAGCTATGGGTCTTCCATTCCATCTCTGGATGGAAAAATTTTTCAAATCCAGCAGCAATCACTGTGGAGGATGGCTGGAAACAGAGGAGACATCATTAGAAAACCATCTAAAATGGGAGAGAATAAAGATCCAAGGAGATGGAGGAGGAGTTCCGAAGGAGCTGAAGATAGTAGATAAAGGTCTTGCCTTTATTATGCCTCTCTGGTGTGAATCACCAAGGTGTTCGCCGGAGGAGATAAGCAATGGTGGCAAAGGACCAATGGACAATAAAGCCCTATATGGAAGAGAGTATGGCAAACAAACAACTGTAATATAGAAAGTTACGATTCAAGAGAAGTGCCAAATTTTAAATATAAACCTAGTAAAGGAGCAGGGGCACCTGGCTTTGAGGTCCCCCACTTCTGTTGGAGTTTGGGCTCTGGATTAGTCCACCAGAAAATAACAAATAAAGAACAGAATGAATTGATATTACAAACAGGCCCAGTTTTATTCACCAAAGCGCAGCTACTCAAACAAAACCATTTAAATATGGTTAGCCACAATAAAATGGACCCTATGCTGATGGAGATTGAAGCTAACAGTCCAAACCTTGGTTTTACAAAAGCAGTTCTGGAGATATGATGACTCGAACAACTAAAAAGTATCAGTTCCAAAAATAATTGAGATGATGAATCAAGAAGCAGGGGACGATTATGAAGATGCCATGACAAACATTGAAGGAGAAGGAACACAAACTGATAGTAAAAGAAACAAAGAAGACATGCAATTGGTCGAATCTTTTGAGGCTGCTATATGGTCTATTGAGGATGCCGAACCTTTAAATATTAGTCTCAAGTCGAGGAGATAGATGGGGAGATGGATGCATCTTAGTGTGTTCATCAGAATGTGATTAAAATTGAGAAAGCAGTTTGGGATTTATTTTCATGGTTGCCAAAAGGATGCGTTGGCCCTCTTCATGAACATTGATAGCAAATGGCAAGCAAGTAAACAGGAGTCAGAGCCCATGGTTACGACAACTCCAAAAATAAAAGGCCTACAAGAATTGAAAGGGGCAAGGAACAAGGGAAGGAAGATTCAATTGGGAAATAATGATTGTCAAAAATAATATCTTGGAACATGAGGGGTATCGTAGACAAAGAGAAGGGTGGTTAATCGTTTGATCCCTATATGGAAAGCAATTGTCTTCTGTTTCGTGGAAACAAAACTAGAAGAAAATATTAGGGAGACGATCAAACGACCTGGGAAATAGGGGAGTGAAGTATGGGCAATGCCTCATCTAGTAACTAGTTGAGGCATTCTAATGATGTGGGATAGTAAGATATGGGAGGGGCTGCTTGTGGAAAATGGGTCCTATAACTGACATGCAATTTTAGATTAAAAAATTTAGGACTTTAAATGGTATATGACAGAGGTCTATGCTCCAAATTGTAACAGTGAAAGCCCCGAAGTTTTGAGATTGGGGCTACAAGGGGCTTATTCACAGTGCTTGGATGATAGGTGGTGATTTCCCACCTCTGAAATGAGGAATTGTAGCAGAAGCACTGATGTGCTGTGTGTGTACAACACTTTCGACGCTTAAAACTTGGGAAAAAGGCTTGGTCTTAGGTATGTTTATATGGATATGAGGTGCTTTTACTTTGTTTTCAGGGAAATCATGTTTTGGAGTTGAATTCTGGAAAAGAAGAGGAAAAAGTGCAGAAAATGGGCCAAGTGCAGTCCTCAGTACGAGCCGTACCTTGCATTCGCATTGAAATCCAGAAGATGTGCACAACTGTTGGGACCAAGTACGACTCTTGGTACGAGCCGTACAATCATGGTACGAACCGTACCAAGGAGTCATGGAAAGAGTCAGAAGCTTGCACTTGCTTGAGTTCCTGGTATGAATGGAATGCACGAGTCGTGAGAGCATCATACGACCCGTACCAAGGAACCGCGGTGAATTCCAGTGAGTGTGTCAAGTTGGCAGGTCTCAGAGTACGAATAGAGATCACGAGTCGTAACATCAATGTACGAACCGTACCATGGACTCGTGACAAACATCAGAGGATGCCAGACTTCACAAGATCAGACCACGACAGGCAACATGTGACTCGTAGTGTCATTGTACGAGTCTGTACTGACTCCCAGGACTTAACCGATTTCAAGACTGCTTTGCTTATCATGGACGAAAACCACAACTCGTAGCTTCATGCTACGAATCGTAGGTTAAGTCGGCGACAGTTCCCTATTAATTTAGGGAAAGGTTTTCAATTATCTGTATAAATACTTTTTAGGTTATTTTCTTTAGACGACCGATTCATTATTGTGTACTCGTGATTTTTGGTTTTCCTAACACTACTTGGAGATCAAATAGACGAATTACTCTTAAGATTTCTTTCATTATTCTTGAATTGATCATACTTTGATTGTGCAATAATCAATTGGGGTTTTTCTTCAATCATCATTGTAAGTTGTTAATTATGTTTTTTTCCATGAAATCTAATTCTTTTCTTGCAATCATGAATAGCTAAAACCTCCACAACTAGGGTTGTGGGAACCATGATGAATTAACTAACTAGGGTTAACATAAGGTGATTCTAAACCAATATGAGTGCTTGTATTGTTCATCCTTCATCATAAATGTTTCTTAATGGTGCGCAACGTTAGGACTTGTCCGTACTCTCTACTTGCTTGAACCTAGAGAGGTAGAGATTAGGAAAGGAGAAGAACAATAAAGCCATGAACTTTAAGTTTCATTGAATAACTTGAGCTGCAGTTGCAGGATAGTTAATTTGGAGTAATTGATATCGGTTAAAATGAAATCACTCAAGAGACCTAATCCGGTGATTGAGTATAGTCATCCAATAGGGATGTATCAGTCGTTTGGATGAACCTATGTTATCAGCTCTGCCGGCTAAGTATTGGGATAGATCACTAGTTTAATAACCCGAAATTGTTATGAATCCATGGGGAAAACTTCCCTAGTTAATTGCATAAGCTTGATCACAACAACAATTTACCACTTTCTTACTTGATTCTTTCTTTAAATTCCCCATTAGGAAATAACTGTACTAAAAGCGTAAATACTAGTGTTATTCTGCATCCTGACCATATTCCCTGTGGGATCGACCCCAACCTAGTTGGGTTCTTTATTGACAACGTCCGCGTCATACTTTTACAGGGGTGTGATTTGAGCGTTATCAAGCACTAGATGGTGATTTCCCACCTCTGAAAAGAGGAATTGTAGCAGAAGCACTAGGTACATGAATGAATTCTAAATCTTTATTGAAGACATGGAGATGTTTGATCCTCAACTGGTAGGGGGAAGCTATACATGGACCAGGGAAATAGTTTGGAAACATCTTCCCGTATCGATTGGTTCTTTTGCAGAATGGAAAGTTATGTTCAGCAATATCAAACAAGAGATACTCCCTCGAATCAGTTCTGACCATACTCCAATTGTGTTACAGTGTGGTAGATGGGAACACCAAATCTTACTTCAAGTTCAAAAGTTGGTGGCTGGAAACTGAAGTTTTTAGTGAGAGAGTCCAGGATTGGCAGACATCTATTTTTAATAGAGGGAAGGCAAAAGTATATCTTAGCCACTAAACTTAGGGGACGTTTGTGTCATGCCCCACCTTGGGAGGCATGACTGGCACCTAGTGCCCCACTGACCAACTGACTGATCTGGCTAGGCTTATGCACGTCTGGTGCCAGCCTGCGACTCAATTCAAGAAAACAATGGGCTATATCTCGGCTGTAAACACAGCCCCCGGCCGACGAGGCCTTATAGCCACCTGTACATGAAAACAGCTAACCCACAACAGGCAATAGAAGGGACCTATGCGGGCCGACAAGGTCACCATGCTGTCTAGTTATAGCTGAAATGAGGACGAGCTGCTATACTAGGCCTCACACGGCCAACACACGAAGCACAACTGATTAAGGCCCCACGCGGCCAACATACTACTAACCAGCTGACAACTGTAGTCTGCAAGCCACTAAGAGTACAAATAGTGGTCGGGACAAGGCCCCGGCCTACCCCAAAATGCTATACAACTGAAATACAGACCTCTTTGCAACCTGACAGCTCCGAAAGAAGGGAATTGGCCCAACGGTGAACTCTGAAAAACTGCTACTGAAGATCCTGAACCCTGTCTGTCTAAATCTGCAGGCAAGTAATGCAGCGCCCCGGGAAGGGCGTCAGTACAATATGTACTGAATATGTAAGGCAATAGATAAGCTGAATAGGACTGGAAGTAAATAGACAGAAGGGTCAAAAGATTAACCTGTACACCTGCTGTTTCGTAATCTGTAGCTAACTGACACTACATATACATAAGCTAAGATTGCATACTTACACATTTATACACTACAACTAGCAGACAAGAATTCATACAAGAACCCCACCTGGCCCCCATAAGTCGGGAGGTACAATCGGCACAGAATAACTCATTCAGGCCCCCATAAATCCTGGCGAGCACATCTCAATCTATATAGCCCTACCCAGGTGTCTACAACTCTACTGGTACTGTAGCCAACCTACCGGTCCCCTGGGTCTACAACTGGGCCTGCTTGGCCCCTGAACTGTAGCTATGTCTGAGTCAAGTGGACTCCTGATATCTACACCTCGGGTAGAACGCTCGGCGGGGGTGTGTATAAGGCCAACCACGGCATATGAGGATCTGGATCCCCATCTTCGTCCCTTGCAGATGGCATACCGCTCCGTAGAGCAACGTAATCTCGCCCCTGGCGGGCGACGACACAGCTATTAACCTTGGGGCGGTCATGGAAGGCTTCTAACTGAGGGCAACCCCAACCCAGGTGCTATACTGACACATCAATCTATCTGTATAAAGAGAGTGTATCTGGCTTTCTGGGCCTAACACTAATGCTACTCGCTTCTGGGATAATCTGTATGGCTGTCTGCAGGCACGCCATGCGCCCGTATTTGGTCAGAGGATCCTGATAGTGATCATGATCTCTAATAGTCTGGGCTGAATAGAGCGAGGTCTGAAGTTGCCTAACAATACTCTGAATGTCCTACTCGGACATCTATAACTCATGAATAACTGTGGGGTTGCGGATAGCTAACTACTTTATTCTTCTAATTGAACAACTATAGGGCTGTGCTTGGTCGAACTTGCTTCTACGAGACTGACCCTCTTCCAGGCGAAAAGGGGAAGGAGCTTTCCAATCGGCGATCGGTCCCTGGTCCTCCATAGGGAGCTTACCGATCTCCTTAACTTGTGGTTAACACTGTACTAGCAGAGTACTACTGACTCCTTAGGCCTTATCTG
>JACEIK010001045.1:249393-276383 GCA_018107945.1 Datura stramonium | reverse complement strand
TAATTTCCCTTTTTTGTGAGTTATGAGGATTCCTATTTATAGTTGTAGGATTAATGTCATTGTGTGATTTGATTGGTCAGTTTGAACTGACCAATCATAATTTTTGGTGACAAACTTCAATTTGATTGGCCAGAACATGTCACCTATACACTTGGCATGATTTTATTGGTTTGTTAACTTGACTTAAATTGTCACACCATTTGACACATGACATGATTTTAGTGACTCATTTGTTTGGTTTGGATTGCCACCTCATTTTGACATGTATCATGTTTTAATGGCTCATTTATTTGACTTGAATTGCCACCTTATTTGATATGTGACATAGTTCAGACTTTAAGACGAGCTAATAGCTATTTGGATCTTGGACTATAGTGGGTCCATCATTTGGAGTGCAATTAAATGACTAGTCTACATTAAATGATTAATCCAATTATATTATTCGTATTATTGGAGGTTTTTTTAAATTTAATATAATCCAAATAAATTTATGAATTTAAATCCAATAAAATTTTAATACTAAGTGCATGGATCTGACTGATCAGTAGGTATCCAGATCTATCAAATGCCAAAAGAAGTATGTACTCAAATATTAAATCAAATAAATAAAATCAGACCAAGATAGTTGTCTGGTATACCCTCATGTGTTGCATAGAATTTTGATGAGATTTTTCTGAAAAAAGATAATTCATAAAACTCTAACTCTTGCTTCCCGAACTTCTGTCCCCCATCTTCGCCTTTCTATTATTAATTGTTCTTCTTTTTTACCGTATATTAAAGAGGTTAGGAGGGTTAAGAGAATAATTTTACAACCCATCACTTGTTTTTGTGTTCAGATACAGACAAAGTTTGATAGTAAAACAAAACATCTAGCTAAGTAACCATCAAAGTAAAATGTTCCTTTTAGAAATAGTTGTTCTAGTGTGGTAAAAAAAATTTAACAATATATCATCAATAGTCCTATTTATGGCTAAACAATTCAAAATTGCATTCTTTTTTCTCTAATAAAATTTACCTATTCTTCTTTTTTATACATCTAAAAAAGGCTTTCCTTGAATGGAAAATTCTCCATCAAGCATTCAAATAAATAATTTAATTTCCTTTCTAATATCTCATATATGATATAATGTCTTGCTAATTATCTATTTTTCAATATCTTTTAGTTTATCGACACGTGTGTTGCATGTATATGCCATGTAATGTAGAACACGATTTTGAATTGACTAAATAATTATATTTTAAAAAATTAAAGTATAAATTTTGTTAATAATTAATGATTTGTATTTATTGTTTCATCACAACACCTATTGTCAAAAATCAAATACTAGTGTATTCACGGTAATGAAAGACCATAAATCTTTTTCGACTTTAATTTTTTAATAGTAATAGAAAATTGATCTTCGTGATTTCTTTTTTGCCTCTTCCTTCATATCTATGTAAATTCATCATCTTCCTTAAATGCGGTTTCATCAATATCTTCAAGTTCTATTTTTACTTTTCTTATTAAATCTTGACATGGAAATTAAAATTTATCTTTTACTCAATACCAACTTCCAATACTACTTACATTCTTCCTTTTGCAACATTTTAAGAGATCAATTTTTTAATAGAAGTTAATTTATGTAATTTTTTTTTTTAAGAATACCGACTTAACTTGCCTTTCTTTGATAAAACTAATTTGAAATTATTGATATACAAAAAAATTAAACAAATAATATTATCATGAGTAATTAAATAATGATGCTAAGCTACAATGAGGATTAGCATAGATGGAAAATGTTTACGTTATCTTGTCTTATGAATTATCTTGTTCAAGAAGATATAATTAACATCAGATGTGATGCAACATGATGAACTAGATAACTATCTTGATCTGATTTTATTTTATTTTTTTAAATTTTAGATTTGAGCACATGCTATTTTTGGCATCTAATAGATCTTAATATCTACTGATGAGTCAGATTCATGCATTTATTTGTTATTCTTTATTTAACATTTTTTACTTAGTTTATAAATTATTTTTCTATTTAAATCTTGCAAGTTTCGGCAACACTTTTCTTGGGTCAACATAAAAGATTGAAAAGTTTCAATCTAAATCTTACCATTCCTGTATGATGTAATTATTCATTTCAAATGTGCTCCAAATTATTTATGTGTCACTGGAAGAGATGATGACATGTAATGATGTGGATTTAATTTTGTGTGACACTATGGACTTGTTCAAATCATGAGAAGGAAGTATTCAAAGAACTAATGATAATTTTTTTTATGACAACAAAATAGATAATAAGATTAGTGCAGCATGTCAGTTGGTTGCTTGAGAATGTCGATTAGTAGCCTACTCTATACCTATCTGTAACACCCCGGATAATTTGAGCGATAAAATCGTTCTTTCAAGGTAGGACTAAGAGTACTAAATAGGCTATGAAGGAATTATTATGAGTTATTTGAATTACTCTATGGTCATATTTAAGATTAGACGTCGATCAAGTTGTAGAACAAAATTCGAAAAAATTGATCGCAAAATTTCCTTCTTGAGATTCTTTGAAATTTAGGTCAAATGTCTCGAAAATTTTCTCTCAATATATAAAGATTTATGGGGTTTTTGACCTATCAAATTAAATATCTACGAGTCTAGTTTTCAACGCATCAAATCGATCGTCAATCCGACTTTAGAGTAGAGAGATATTTTCATTTTCGCGAGACCGCGCAAGAAGGCACGTCACAAGGGTCTAAGGCGGTGGAGGACTATTTTAGTCCATTTGGCCGGTTATTTCACTTCCAATTCTTATTTCTTGAAATTTCCTCGACCAAAACTCTCCCTAGAGGTGTTCTAAGGTGTTCTTGATAGTTTTAGGGCTAGAATCCATGGCTCAACATGATTTTGGTGTCGGAAAATCGGGAGTCGCGCGTAGTCCTTGGTTTGGTGTCTTTTCCGGGCTATAGGTGGTTGTTTCGTGGTGAAGCTGTTGGTAAGTCTTCTTCCTTTTGTTCTCCTTAGTGTTTAAGGTTGATTATAGGTTTAACCTTGGTAGGTTATTGTCTCAGAGTTTCTACCGTCGAATTCCTATGAATCTTGTCAGATAAGCTCCGTTTGTCTTGTTTAGTTATTCAGTTGTGTTGGCTGCATTTTGGCAGAATATTGGACTTCCTTTAGGCAATGGGTTCATGGTGTTAAGGCTCAAATTCGTCTAGGCTTGAATCTAAGGTATGTTAGGCTTGTCCCTCCTTTTTTCGGCATGAATTCCGTAGCCATTGTCGTCAGTATCGACGTGTGTGTTTGCTGTGTTGTGATGCTTTGTGTTATATTGTTATTTGTCTCTTATGCTGATGTTTATATGGTGATAAAGGTGTGTATAAGGTGCTGGTTTGGTTGGTGGCTCGGGCTTGTGTGCGGAGAATCGTAGCCATAAAAATTTATTAGGCTCGTGTTAAGACGTCGTGTGTGAGGCGTGTGGTTCCTATAGCAAGTTGTGAGATGTTTGAGTGGATAATATTAGGTAATTATATTTTCAAGTGAATGAGGATTTAGAATGGTTAAGATCGATGGTTGTGGCGATCGTTTGTTATATTTGAGTCGGCGGTCGTGTCAATGGCACATTGGTGGTCGTGGTGACACTTGGGTTGTCTTGGTCATGTCCCTTGTTGTTAGTGATGAGTAGAGTGTCTTGTGGTCTGCTTTTGAAGCTTGGGTATAGACTGATTAGGATGGTAATCCTTAGCTTGGTTAGTGGCTCGTTGGTGGACGGCTAGACGTGAAAGAATAGTACTATGTTGCAATAGTTAAGTTGTGGGGTTTGAGAGCTGATTGTGGGATGTTTGAGCAAGTATTATTGTTGTTGTTGATTATGCGTGTGTGTTGTGTTTGAGGCCTTGTGGCTTTTGGATACCCGATATGCGAGAGTTGTTCCGGCTAGGGGTTGAGCCCGAGGTGCCTTGTGGCTTGTGGATACCCGACGCATGAGAGTGTTTCCGACTGAGGGGTTGAGCCCAAGGAGTGATATGACCTACGGGGTTGAGAATGATGTCCTCCAAAGTGTCGAGTTGAGATATGATTTAAGAGTGGTCCGACATGTCTGAGCCTTCCTGGGATCGTGATTTGGTTCTCACAGATGGATTGAGCTCCGCTAACTGTGCGCAGCCGAGAGAGAGTCCAGCAGTGCTTGATTGATGATGTTCACTGACTGGTGTTTACTTTTGATATGCTCGACATTATATTGCATTTGCTGCTCGTGTTATATGTTATCTGATAGCAGTGGATGCTAGATGTTGGCTGGTGTTAGCTAAGGCCATTGAGAGGTCTAGAGGTGATGACAGGTGAGCTGGGTCAACTAAGTGTCATTGTATTGTTATTTACTTTTTGGACTTGCCGGGCTTATGGGGGTCAGGTAGGTTCTATTTGTATGATTTCTTGTACTTGACAGGCTTATGGGGGCCAGGTAGATTTTATGTGTTTACTTAAGTTCAGTTCTCCTTCTGCGATATTTGGTATATTTGTTGATTTCTAATCTTTGTCTTTCAGTTGTTTCTGCCTTTCATGCTCGGTACATTATTGTACTGGCGCCCTAGACGGGGCGCTGCATTCATCCCTACAGGTGATGGTGGGCTGTTAGGTCGGGTTCTTGGTTGCTGAGTGGAGTTCCAACTAAGTCGATGTGCTCCAGTTCTTTCGAAGTTGCCAGAGGTTGAGTTATGGGTAGTTCAGGGCCCTGTCCCAGACAGTTGATTTCTATTATATTTTTAATGGCTCGTAGACATTTGTTGTGGGTGTAGTGTCATTGTTATAGGCCAGGTGGGCCATGTTGTATNTCCATTCCGTGGCCTCGACGACATATTGTTTTTTTTTTGTTGATCAGGTGAGTCAGCTTCCGCTATAGTCTATAGCCTTATTCTGATTTTATAGTTGTTGTATTTTTAAACCCCATCGATTCTTGCCTTTGTTTTATTTTTTGGCATGGGGTATGATCATATCAGAGATGGCACCAGGTGCCAGTCACGCCTCCCCGAGTTTGGGGTGTGACACTATCAAAAGTTGTACTAATTTAAATAGACAAGTAATGATCTCTTATTACTGATTAAAAAAGAGTAGTAAATTCACTAAAAGCACAAAACTATGTTTTAATTTCTGGGGAAAAAATTCAAATTTAAGACACTTAAAATAACATTATCAAAAATTTTAAATACCCATCAACTCATAATCATTTTCTAAACTACTAGTGTGGGATAATAGTTATTTGGATCTTGGACCATCGGGGGTCCATCATTTGGAGTCCAATTAAATGACTAGTCTATATTAAATGATTAATCCAATTATATTAGCCGTATTATTGGAGGTTTTTTTGAATTTAATATAATCCAAATAAATTTATGAATTTAAATCCAATAAAATTTTAATACTTACAAAGTGCATGAATCCAACTGATCAGTCGGCATCCAGATCTATCAAATGCAAAAAGGAGTATGTACTCAAATCTGAAATCAAATAAATAAAAGGAAAATGATCAAAAGTATCCATCTACTTTCGTTTATTAGCTAACTTTGTCCCTCGTTATACTATAGGGTCAAATATACCTCTGCCGTTAATAAACTTTTCTCAAATATGACGGAATTCTCAAATTAATTTTAAAATACCTAATTTCAATTAAATTACTCATTTCTCTTTTAAACCCGACCCACAACCCATAGAACCCATTCCCAATTTTTTTCTCTTTTTTTATTCTCTCTCTCCCTTCCTCAATCCTCAAACTGATCCAACAAAAAGGACATTCCTTTATGCAGTATTCATTCCATTAATGAGAAAATGCATCAACCGTCCTTTACTGGAATTGCAACGTTCAACTTTTGGGGATGAACTAATTAAACAACTAATCTTATAGATTCGGACTTCACCACTTTGCCCAAAACACAGGCTCTTGATCGAAGCTTCAAGTTCAATTTCAGTGGCACTGGAAATGGCGTCGTCCCTGTTGGAGTGCTCAAACTTACTCCACTTCCATATGATGAATTTTTGTTTCCTCTCACTGATACAACTACAACTCTTTGGCTCTGCTCTTTGTTGATTGATAGAATTTCTTCACTGTTTCATCAACCCATTTCACATATCAATAAAAATTGAAAAAAAATTCATATCTATGCCCACATAAATTCAGATTTTAGAATTAAAAACTTAGTTTAAAATGCTAATTGCTCCAAAAAGAATAAATATCCATTTCAGATCTACCGGCAAATCAATAAATTTTATTATTTTTATAGAAAAAAAATGATAAAAAGTAAAAAACGGACTTACCTTTATGGTGATTTTGGGTTGCTAAGAATGACTAGTACCTCAAAGGAGAACAAAAAAAGAGAAAAGGATGACGAAACCAACAACAAAAGCAAGAAAATAGCAACAGCGAGGGAGAGATTTACGAGTCCCATCCTCTTCAAGGATCCCTTCTTCTTCAATGACAACCACTTTGTTGCCTGACTTCTGCCCTTTGCGACAGTGGCGATCACCGGCTGCTGTGACGGTGTTGGGAAATGATGCGACTTCTCTATCTTCTCACCGTCCTGAAAATCTGACTTTGAAGTAACTTAATTTGACATGGGTTATTAGTTTAGTGGGTCGGATCGGGTTAAAAAAGGGGAGTGGGTTATTTAAGAGAAATCGGGTTATTTTATTTGATTTGGGGGATTGCGTCCAATTGAGGGACATTTGAGCAAAGTTTATTAACGGCAGGGGTATATTTGGTTCTATAGTATAACGAGTGACAAAGTTAGCTAATAGACCAAAGTAAAGGGATATTTTTGACCCTTTTCCCATAAATAAAATCAGACCAAGATAGTTGTTTGATATACCCTCGTGCGTTGCATAGGATTTTGATGAGATTTTTTTGAAAAGGGTAATTCATAAAATTCTAATTCTTGCTTCTTCGAACTTTTATCCCCCATTTTTGCATTTCCCTTATTCATTGTTCTTCTTTTTCACCGTATACTAAGAAGTTAGGAAGGTTAAGAGAATAATTTTACAATCCATCACTTTTTTTTGTGTTCAGATACAGACAAGGTTTGATAGTGAAACAATGCATCTAGCTAACTAAGCATCAAAGTAAAATGTTCCTTTTAGAACTAGTTGTTCTAGTATGGTAAAAAAATTTTAACAATATATCATCAATAGTCATATTTATGGCTAAACAATTCAAAGTTACATCATTTAAATTTCACAACTTCCACTCTTTTTTCTCTAATAATTAATTTACCTATTTTTCTTTTTTATCCATCTATAACTGGCTTTCCTTGAATGAAAAATTCTCCATCACACAAGCATTCAAGTAAATGATTTAACTTCCTTTCTAATATCTCATATATAATGTAATGTCTTACTAAATTTTCTATTTTTTCATATCTTTTTAATCTATTAGCACATGTGTTGCACGTATATGTCGCATAATGTAGTACATGATTTTATATTGATTAAATAAAAATTGAAGTATAAATGTTATTAATATATAAATGTTTGTATTTACTATTTCATCAAAACATCTGTCGTCAAAAATCAAATACTATATAGTGTATTTCATGGTAAGGAAAGAAATCACAAATCTTTTTTTATTTTAATTTTTCATCGTTTCTTTTCTTCCGCTTCCTTCGTATCTATGTAAATTCATCAATATCTTCGATTTCTATTTTTACTTTTCTTATGAAATCTTGACAAAGAAATTGAATTTTATCTTTACTACTTACATTCTTCCTTCTCAACATTATAAGAGATCCATTTATTAAAAGTTAATTTATGTTTGTTTTTAATAGAAAACTGATTTAACTTACCTTCTTTTGATAAAGCTAATTTGAAATTATTGATATACAAAGAAAGAAAATAATAAACAAATAATATTCTCATGCATAATTAACTAATGATACTAAGCTACAATGAGCAAAATTCCTCATATTTTTATTGCAAATAAAGCAAAATTGTACATATTACACGCAATCAATTTTGGAAGTTAAAAAGCTTCTCTTTTTTTTTTCTTCAAATCACTAATGAAAATCACTTCCAATAGTTGATACATGAATGTAACTGTCTTCTTATTTGTTATGTGAATACATATTTACTTTTTGGTATAAATAGAGTATCAAAATAATATTTAGTTAAAGGATAATAATATAAAAATATATATTACCAATTTTCGGTTACGGTCTTCTCATGATTTCAGCAATATCAAAATATCACACAAAATCAAGTTCACATTATTAAATGTCATTATCACTTTCAGTTACATATAAATGATATAGATCATATTTGTAATGAATAATTACAGCATACAAACAATAAGCTTTAGGACTGAATTTTTCAATCTTTTTCGGTGTCACCAAGAAAAGTTTCATAAAATTTGCAAGATTTAAACAGAAAAATCATCTATAAACCAAGTAAAGATGCTAAATAAATAAAATAATATAAGTGCAGGGATCTGACTCATCAATAGGTATTCAGATATATCAAATGCCAAAAGGAGCATAGTTTCAAAATCCTAAAATAAACAAATAAAATTAGACCAAGATAGTTATTCCGATACAGTATCCTGCAACACATCTAATTTTGTTTAGATCTTCTTGAAGAAGATAATTTATAATACTCGAACTCTTGCTTCCTTGAACTTTTCTCCCCGATCTTCACCTTTTCTTATTCGTTGTTATTGTTTTTCACCATGTATTAAAGAGACAAGGAGGGTTAAGAGAATCATTTTACAACCCCATTACTTTTCTTGTATTCAGATACAAATAAAAATTTTCATTAAAACAGCGCATCTAGTTAACTAAGCATCTAAGTGAAGTATTTATTTCAAAAATAGTTGTGCTAGTGTGGTAATGAAAATTTACAATATATCGTCAATAGGCCTGTTTATAACTAAAGAATTCAAAGTTACATCATTCAAATTTCACAGCTTGCACTCTTTTTTCTATAATAAAATTTACCTATTTTTCTTTTTATCCATCAAATAATGGCCTTTCTTGAATGGAAAATTCTCCATCCAAAAGTTCTAGTTAATAATTTTTCCAATATCTAATATGTGATGTAGTGGCTTATTAATTTTCATATTTTTTTTACTAATTTATCGACACGTACATTGCACGTATACACCGTATAATATAGTACAAAATTTTATATTGACTAAATATTTATGCTTAAAAAAGAAAAATATAAATTTCGGTAATGATTAAAGGATTAGCTATAAAGATAAAGATTCAAAGTCTAGTTACATACATGTTATTTTTATTTACTTATCTTGATTTTATGATAAACAAACATGTAATAAAATGTATCTTTCCTAATACTTTCTTAAAGATATATTCCTGGTGCATGTTAACATTTTTTTAATTTAATAATTATTTTTATATGTAAATATCGATAGATAATCTGTGAAAAATAATAAGAATAAAAATATTAGAAGAACTATGGATCAAAACAAAGAAAGTAAGAATAAAAATTAAATTTTGCAATTTTATGCCACAAGTTGCTTTATAAGAAGAAAAAAAATACAAAAAATTGATACTTGATTGACATACCAACAATAATGCTTTTTGGATAAACTACAACTTCAAAAATAAAATAATATATGATATATTTCATTATAAGAAAAGATCATAAATCTTTTTTTATTTTAATTTCTTAATAGTTATAGAAAATTGATCCTCATCATTTATTTTCATCCTCTCCCCTCGTGTGTATGTAAATGTATCCTCTACCTTAATACTCAGCGCAAATCCTCAAATTCCTCATAATTTTATAGAAAATAAAGAAAAATTGTACATATTGCGCACAATCGATTTTTGAAGGTGAAAATCACTTTTTTCAAAGTTAAAAGCAATTTCAGTATGTTGAATGTATTGTGTTAAGTTCTTGGTTGATACACGAAATCGAATTCAAGTGTCCTCCTATTTACCCCTTTCTTTTATTATAGTATCATCTTATCATTTATTATAATCTTGAATCTTCTTCTGTTTTCAAGGAAAGTGTCACTAAGACTTGTCAGACTTAAATACACAAATAATTTATAAATCAAGTAAAAAATACTAAATAATTTTTTTTTTAAAAAAGAAGAAAATAAGTGTATGGATCTGATTCATCAATAGGTATTCAAATCAATCAAATGCCAAAAGGAGTATGTTCCCAAAATCTTAAATCAAACAAATAAAAGCATACAAAACAGTTTTCTGATACACGCTCCTGCAGCGCATCTGATTTTGATTAGATCTTGTTTAAGAAGGTAATTCATAAAATTTTAACTCTTGCTTCCTCGAACTTTTCTCCCCGATCTTTGTCTATCGCTTATTCATTGTTCTTAACTTTCACCTAGAATAACTAAGCTAACCAAAATCAAATTTGATAGTGAAACAATGCATCTAATTAACCATCTAACTAAATAGTTAGCTAGATGCACTCTTTCACTGTCAAGCTTTGTTTGTATCTGAACACAAGAAAAGTGATAGGGTTGTAAAATCTTTCTCTTAATCCTCCTAGCCTTTTTAGTATGTGGTGGAAAGAAGAATAATGAATAATGGAAAGGTGAATATCAGAGAGAAAAGTTTGAGGAAACAAGAGTTAGAATTTTATGAATTATCTTCTTCAAGAAGATCTAATCAAAATCAGATGCGACATAACATGATGTATCAGGCAACTATCTTGGTCTGATTATATTTGTTTTGATTTCATATTTGAGAATATACTCCTTTTGACATTTGATAGATCTGGATATCTGCTAATGATTCAGATCCATGCACTAATCTTATTTTTCTTGTTAGTATTTTTTACTTGATTTATAAATTATTTTTTATAAGTTTAAGAAGTTTCAGTGACACTTTTCTTGGGTGTACAGGAAAAGATTGAAAAGTTTAAATCTAAATCATATGGTTCCTGTATGATGTAATTATTCATTTCAAATGTGCTCTAGATTATTTATGTGTCTATGAAGAGATGATGACATATAGCAATGTGGACTTGATTTTGTGTGGCCCTATATATGGATTTGCTTAAATCATGAGAAGACAGTACCCAAAGAACTGATGATAAAAAATTTCTTTAATCATTCATGAAATTTGTACTTCATTTTTTTTAAGCTTAATTATTTAGTCAATATAAAATCGAATACTACATTATTCATCATACACGTACAACGCACGTGCCAAAAAACTAGTAGTTTAAAATATGGTTATCAATGGATGGGTATTTAAAAACTTTGATGATGTCATTTTGAGTGTTGTAAATTCAACTTTTCAGTTAATTGAATTTATTTTCAGAAAGTATACATAGTTCTTTGCTTTTAATGAACTTACTAGTCTTTATTAATCAGTAATAAGAGACTAATTAATTGTCTATATAAACTAGTTCAATTTTTTATAGGTATAGGGAAGGCAACCAAGCAATATTCTAAGGCTACCAACCAACTTGCTGCACTAATCTTATTATCTATTTTGATGTCATGTAAAAAAAAATTTATGATCAATTTTTTGTGTACTGTCTTCTCAAGATTTCAACAAGCTCACAGTGTTACACAAAATCAAGTCCACATTGTTACATGTCATCATCTCTTCAAGTGACACATAAATGATCTAAATTAATGCACATTTGGAATGAATAATTTCATCATACATGCAGTGGCATAGCCAGAATATTTATCAAGGGTTGTTCAAGATTTATTTAATATTTAATAAAAAAATTTATTAAATCTCCAAGTACAAAATAAATTAAAATAAAATTACGTAAGCACTGTGCAATGGCTTCAAACCTGGAACCTTTTGCCTATATTTGAAGACCCTTAACCATTGTGCCAACTACATTACTCATGTCTAGGGTGTTCAACATTATGTTTGTATCACATAATAACAAAATTTAATTTATACATACGATGTAATTTTCCGGCGAAGGGTGTTCGGTTGACCACCCTTGGGTGACTGTAGCTCTGCCCCGCGTACATGAACTGTAAGTTTTAGATTTAAATTCTTCAATCTTTTCATGTACATCCAAGAAAAGTGTTGTCAAAACTTGCCAGACTTAAATAGAAAAATAACTAGAAATCAAGTTTTAAGAAAGCTATATAAAGAAAATAAGAAAGTGCGTGAATCTGATTCATCGGTAGGTATCTGGATCTATCAAATGCCAAAAGTAGTATGTTCTCAAATCTGATATCAAATAAATAAAACTAAATCAAGATTGTTGTCTGATACACCATCTTGCATCACATCTGATTTTGATTAGAACTTCTTGAAGAAGGTAATTCATAAAATATTAACTCTTACTTTCTCAAACTTTTGTCTCTCATTTTCGTCTTTCCCTTATTCATTATTCTTCTTTTTCACCGTATACTAAAGAGATTAGGAGGGTTAAGAGAACAAGTTTACAACCCTATCACTTTTCTTGTATTCAGTTACAAATAAAGTTTGACAGTGAAATAATGCATTTAGCTAANAAATAAAGTTTGACAGTGAAATAATGCATTTAGCTAACTAAACATCAAAGTAAAATGTCTCTTTTACAAATAGTTGTTCTAGTGTGTTATTAAATTTTTTATTCTTAGAGGCTTTCAGATTTACAGATTTTCTGTGGTTAGTTTGTTGTTGGCCGTGTGGGGACTATATATATTTTATTTCATATGATGACCGTGTGGGGCCTTGTTTAGCTGGTAGATAGTGGCCTTGTCGGCTATAGTTTAATTATAGTTGCCTGACTTTCATTTCAGTTAAAACTAGACAACATGATGGTCTTGTCGGCCCGCATAGGACTCCCTTCTGTTACTTATTGTTTGGTAGTTATTTTCATTTACAAGTGGCTATATGGCCTTGTCGATCGGAGGCTGTATTTACAGCAGAGATATAGCTCGTTATTTTCTTAAATTAGGTTGCGGGCATGCACTAGACGTGCATAAGCCTAGCCAGGCCGGTCATATTCCAGTATGGCGCTAAGTGCCAGTCATGCCTCCTAAGGTGGGGGCATGACAAACTTGGCATTAGAGCAGGTCATATCCCAGGGAGTCAGCAAGTCGTGCTGAGTAGAGTCTTGCCTATGGATGTGTTGTGCACCACATTCTATAGACAGGAGGCTGCGAGGCATGATAAGATGGTTACTCTTCTTTCTCTTCTAGTTGTGCTATAGAGCTGTACAGTATAGAATTGAGTCCCTAAGTTTACCATATTCTGATTGTCTACAGAGAAATGTCGGACATGCGACAGACCACGACTGGCAGGAAGTTGGATGTCGCAGCAGGAGAGGATAATAACCGGGTGCCCCAGTCAGAGTCAACCTAATCTGAGGGCGATAGGGAGACTCCATCTCGGTCTCCCCAGCAGTCTCCGCCCCGTCAGGAGCCGCCCAGAGCGTCAGATGCATCGGCACCACCTCCAGCAGTCTCTATACTGATGTCATCAGATCAAGAGGTTAGGAGTGTTGTTTTTATGATAGATCGGATGATGACTGCACAACATCATCCAGTGGCACCTGTGGTTGCAGAGTCTTCGGGAGGACTTGGTAGGTCGAGGGTCCACTTTTCACAGGGACGGGTTGAGATAAGGAACCACAGGACTTCCTGGACCAGTTGCAGCGGATCTTCAGAGTGATGCATGCCACACCTACGGAGTTGGTTGAGTTAGTGGTATTTCATTTGCGGGACATAGCAGTATTATGGTACGAGAGTTGGGAGAGGTCCGAAGGTAGAGATGTTCCCCCTCCGACTTGGTCCAATTTTTCAGAGGCCTTCTTGGACCATTATTTTCCGTGAGAAATCCAACAGGCCCGGGTAGATCAGTTTCTGCATCTGGAGTAGGGTTCGATGAGTGTTCGGAAGTATGCTATGAGATTTAACTCCTTGGCCCGATATGCACCAGCTTTTGTAGATACCATGCCATCTAGAGTGCATCGATTTATTATGGGGCTGCTTCCAGTGTACGTAGAAACTTGTATTACGGCTACACTGCGAGAGGATATGGATATTTCCCGTTTTCAGGCATTTGCTTAGAATATTGAGGGGATCAGGCAGCGGCAGCGAGAGATAGAGAGCGCAAATCAGGAGCAGTGTCGTAGGGCTAGACCTAGTGACACTCGGGCAGAGTTTCAGGGTGGGCCCAAGCCACGACTATCAGGTAGGCCACCCAGACCCCCCACCTCCACAGCAGCAGCAGGGTGGTAGACCAGGCCGTCGGGGGCAGTTAGGACCCGGCGAGAGCTCATGGCCATCGGGTTCGCAACAACAGAGAAGGTCAGAGAAGAGTAGACTTACTGTTCCACCTTGCCCTATCTACAGTCGATGTCACCTTGGGGCATGCAGGTATGGTTCTATTGCGTGTTACACCTGTGGACAAGAGGGTCACTTGATGAGGGACTGTCCAGCGAGAGGTCAGAATGATCGGGACCGACAGGACAGATCTTCAGTAGGGTCACGTTCCCCAGCACCTCCAGCAGGGCGTAGTCCCTCAGCTCCAGCTGAAAGAGGTCGAGGCAGGTCAGGGGCATCGAGTTCAAGTACCGGTCCGGATCGCACCTATGCTTTACTGGGGCGACAGGAGTCAGAGTCATCGCCAGATGTTGTGACAGGTATGCTGGACATTTTCTCTCATTCAGTTTATGTTTTGATACACCCAGGCTCCACTTTGTCTTATGTTACACCATTAGTGGCTCGGAAGTTCGGTATAACGCCAGAATTGCTTTAGTGATTCTTTTCAGTGTCAACACCCATCGGTGATTCTATTATAGCTAAAAGGATCTACTGGGGTTGCACAGTATAGGTTGTTGGTCGCCAAACTTTGGCAGATTTAGTGGAACTAGAAATGCTTGACTTTGACGTAATTATAGGCATGGATTGGCTAGCACCATGTTATGCCAATGTAGAGTGTTGGACCAGAACTATCCAATTCCACTTTCCAGAAGAGGTAATATGAGAGTGGAAAGGCAATGCAGCCACGCCAAAAGGTAGGTTTATACCTATCTTCAGGCGAGAAAGTTGATAACAAAGGGTTGCATATCATATTGTCAGGGTTCAGGATGTTCAAGAAGAATTCCCGACTCTTCAGTCCATTCTAGTAGTCAATGAATTTCCAGATGTGTTCCCAGATAAACTTCCTGGTATTCCCCTAGAATGGGAAATCGATTTTGCTATCAATCTATTACCAGGTACTCATCCCATATCCATCCCTCCGTACCGAATGGCTCCTGCTGAGCTTAGAGAATTAAAGGAACAGCTGAAAGATCTGTTAGATAAGGACTTCATCAGGCCAAGTACTTCACCGTGGGTTGTGCCAGTTTTGTTTGTGAGAAAGAAAGATGGATCCCTCCACATGTGTATAGATTACCAGCAGCTAAATAAAGTTACCATCAAGAATAATACCCACTTTCCAGGATAGACGACTTGTTTGATCAGTTACAAAGGGTGAAGTATTTCTCTAAGATCGACTTAAGGTCTGGGTATCACCAGGTGCAGGTTTGGGAGAGGGATATCCCGAAGACGGCCTTCAGGACCAGGTATGGCCATTTTGAATTCCTAGTCATGTCCTTCGGGTTGATGAATGCTCCATCAGTGTTCGTGGATGTGATGAACAGCTTCTTCAGGTCGTATCTGGATTTGTTTGTTATCGTATTCATTGATGATATTCTGATGTATTCCCGTTCAAAAGCAGAACACCGAGATCATCTGCGAACAGTTCTTCAGATTCTTAGGGTTTGCCAGTTATATGCAAAATTTTCTAAATGTTAGTTATGGCTAAATTTGGTGGCCTTTTTGGGCCATATTGTGTCGGATGCTGGTATTTAAATAGATTCACAAAAGATTGAAGCAGTAAAGACCTGGCCCAAACCCACGACTCCCACTGAGGTATGTAATTTTTTGGGGTTAGCCAGGTATTACAAAAGATTTATAGAAGGGTTTTCTACCTTATCAGCGCCTTTAACCAAGTTAACTCAGAAAGAAGCTAAATTTCACTGGACTGAAGTGTGTGAATAGAGTTTTTAGGAGTTGAAAAATAGATTGACATCAGCGCCAGTACTAGCTTTACCGGAAGGTTCAGAGGGCTATGCAGTGTATTGTGATGCTTCAGGCATCGGGTTAGGGTGTGTTCTGATGCAACATGGTAAGGTAATTGCTTATGCTTTAAGATAGCTGAGGAAATATGAAAAGAACTACCCCACTCATGACCTGGAGTTAGCAGCAATAGTTCACGCCTTAAAAATATGGAGACATTACCTGTATGGGGTGCATGTGGACATTTTTACCGATCATAAGAGTCTCCGGTACATTTTCACTCAGAAAAATTAAATCTACGACAGCGTAACTGGTTAGAACTGTTGAAAGATTATGACGTGAATATTTTGTATCATCCAGGAAAGGCCAACATTGTAGCATATTCCCTTAGTCGTAGATCTATGGGGAGTCTTGCATATTTGAAACCCGAACAACAGGAATTGGCCCGAGAATTACATCGTTAGCCAGCTTAGCCGTCTAAATAGTGGACTCGAGAGACAATGGGGCTATAATTCAGAATACAGCAGTATTGTCTCTGGTAGTGGAGGTAAAAGAACGACAGTATGAAGATCCTCATTTATCACATGTCAAGGATAAAGTACAATAGAGGGAAGTATCAGCTTTTGAAGTAACTGAAGATGGAGTCTTGATATGTAGGGGTCGCCTCTGTGTTCCAGATGTGGCAAGACTTCGCCAGCATATCATGGAAAAGGTACATTATTCCCGTTATTCTCTTCACCCAGGTTCAACAAAGATGTATCATGTACAAAAAAAAAGTTACTGGTGGCAGGGAATGAAAAAGAGGAAATAGGAGGCAATTAATATAGATTTTATGATAGGATTACCCCGTACCAAACGCAGATTTGATTCCATCTGGGTGATTGCCGACAGATTGACGAAGCCAGCTCACTTTCTGCCCGTCAGGACTACCTTCTCAGTTGAGGATTATGTTGAATTGTATATCAGATAAATAGTTCGATTTCATGGTGTCCTAGTATCGATCATTTCTGACAGCGGAGCACAATTCACGGCTAGATTTTGGCAGTCATTTCAGAGAGGCTTGGGAACGCAGGTCAACTTGAGCACAACATTCCATCCTCAGACAGACGGGCAGGTAGAACGTACAATTCAGACACTTGAGGACATGTTGCGAGCGTATGTGTTAGACTTTGGAGGCAGTTGGGACGAGCATTTACCCCTTATTGAATTTACTTACAATAACAGTTACCATTCGGCAATCCAGATGGCATCTTATGAAGCCTTATATGGGCGGAAGTGCAGGTCTCCAGTTGGTTGGTTCGAGATAGGAGAATCAGCATTAGTTGGACCAGATATAATCCACCAGTCAAAGGAGAAAGTAAAGCTTATCAGAGAACGCTTGCTAACGGCTTAGAGCAGCCAGAAATCTTACTCTGATATGCGACGTAGAAACCTAGAATTCAATGTAGACGACTGGGTATTTATGAAAGTTTCGCCAATGAAGGGAGTAATGAGGTTTAGTAAAAAGGTCAATATTAGCTCGAGGTTTATTGGGCCGTATCAGATCCTCCGAAGAATAGGCCAGGTGGCATATGAGTTATATCTGCCTCCAGAGTTAGAGTCTGTTCACCCGGTCTTCCATGTATCGATGTTGCGGAAGTGCATGGGGGATCCATCCCCATTTGTGCTAGTTGAGGATGTCTAGATTACTAAGGAGTTGTCCTACAAAGAGGTTGTAGTGGCCATATTAGATTGACAGGTTCATAGGCTGAGAACCAAAGATGTCACTTTTGTTAAGGTACTGTGGAGAAGCAAGAATAGAGAAGAGATGACCTGGGAAGCCGAAGACGACATGAGATCCAGATATCCTCATCTATTCCAGGGTTAGTCCAGACTATGTAGTTAAGGTAAGGTTGTTGTTCAACTGTTACTTCATGATTTATGTTGTTTATACTATTCAGCTGACTACCATTTTATTGTGAAGTAGTTGTTATAGTGTCATGTGAAGTACCTGTATTGGACTTTTCTGCATTTTAGGATTTTCAGATAGTCCATATTACAGGGGAGACTCTGCCAAAAAAATTTCAGAATAATAGTTGAAAGAGTTAAACTCCTGTAAGTTGAAGTTGACATTCAAGGATGAATGTTCCTAAGGGGGGGATGTTACACCCGTAAGCTCCTAACATTTAGTCAATGTATCCGTATGTTAGTCAACAGTTTTAGAGTACAACGCGTATGAGAAAGGGTCCGGGGAAAGGACGTTCAAGCGTGGAATCAAGGTAGTGAGGGAGAAGGCCAGAGCAGGCTGCAATAGGGGCAGCGTGTCACGGACCCCCTCCCTCCGCATTGGGCGCCGGACACACCCGTAAATCGACATGTTGGGGGTCGTGATACGGACCCCTCTATCCACTACCCAAATGTTATATATATTAAGTGGATTCAATTGGTTTTATTTCATACTAACAGACCCTCGTACATAGAAGAAGAACCCGCAATTTTCATTTAAATTTCTTCCGATTATGTTGCTAAACACTGTCCAAACTCAAATTAACTTCAAGTATTGAGTTCTAAGCCTGCAGGGAGCATTACTATGGAGTTATTTTCTTGAAATTTGCCCGGCAAATCATAACTCCGTTGAGTAGAAGTGATTGGAATTTCTCCAAGTTGATTCTTATACGGTCACAGGCTTCAAGTAAGCATTTCTCCTTTCTGAATTCCCAGAAAATTATACGTTTTCGGTCGTACTTTGTGAAGTTGAAGTATAGTTGCTATTAGTATTAAAAGTTATCATTTCTGCCGAATTTAGTACTGAAACTAGTCTCATTCTCCCAGTAATACAGTTACAGTTGGAAAGAGCGGTTGAATATGAATTGGAACTCGCCAGTTAATTAGGAATCGACAATCGAGGTATGTTAAGGCGAATTCCTTCGGCAAGTTAGTTTCTATAGCATTATAATACACTTTGAATCTAAGGAAGCCAGAAGTCTCCTTGTTGTGAATTGTTGTTGGTGTTAGCTGAGTTCAGTATTCATGTTTAGTTTAGGATCGACTTTGCCCTGTATAGCCTTCCATGACCAACCCAGGATTAATATTTGTGTCGTTGTCCGTCAGGGGCTAGATGACGTTGCTCCAATGAGCGGTATGCTGTCTGTAAGGGACGAAGATGAGGTTCGAAGACCTTATGCGGTCCATTCCATGGCTGGACTATTTATATGTCATATCGGCACCACACCCCCGTTGAGCCTGGTGTCCGGGGTGCAGATATCAAGAGTCCACTGAACTCAGACACCGCTACAGTTCAGGGGCCAAGAGGGCTCAGTTGCAAACCCAGGGGACTGGTAGGACGGCTATAGTTATTAGTTGACTTGTTTTAATCTTGTTAAGGGTATATAGATTGAAGTGTACTCGCCAGGACTTAGGGGGACCCCAAGTGGGTTATTCTGTGCTGGTTGTACCTTCCGGCTTATGGGCCAGGTAAGGTTCTTGTTTGCACTGTTTACTGTTAGATTAGACAGTTGGAAGTTAAGTTATTCAGGTTATACCTCTATCTCTTTCACTCAGTTACTTTCCGTTTCATTTTAAGCGTTGTTCAGTTATTTTCAGTTATTGCCTTACATATTCGGTACATATTGTACTGACGCCCATCTTGAGGCACTGCATTACTTTCTCTTAGGTGCGGATAGACACGGATCAGGACCTTCCTAGCTTTCAGCCCGAATTAGCAGAGCAGTTGCTCCTCTCCTCTGGAGCTTATTAGTTAGAGGTTTGTTCTTTTGATTGTATAGTATGGGTAGGTTAGGGCCCTATCTCGACCAATATTCTACTCTTAGAGGCTTGCAGATTTATAGATTCCCTGTGGTTAGTTTGTTGTTGGCCGTGTGGAGCTTATATATGTTTTATTTCGTGTGATGGCCGTGTGGGGACTTGTTTAGCTGGTAGATAGTGGCCTTGTCGGCTATAGTTTAGTTATAGTTGTCTGACTTTCATTTCAGTTAAAACTAGACAGCGTGGTGGTCTTGTCGGCCCGCATAAGACTCTCTTCTGTTGCTTGTAGTTGGGTAGTTGTTTTCAGTTACAGGTGACTATATGGCCTTGTCGGCCGGAGGCTGTATTTACAGTCGAGATATAGCTCGTTATTTTCTTAAATTAGGTTGCAGGCATGCACTAGACGTGCATAAGCCTAGCCAGGCTAATCATATCCCAGTGTGGCGCTAGGTGTCAGTCATGTCTCACAAGGTGAGGCGTGACATTAATTTTTTCTATAACTATTAAAAAATATGGTGTATTTCATTGTAAGGACAGAAAGAAATGATGAAGACCAATTTTCTATAATTATTAAAAAATTAAAATTGAAAAAAAGATTTTTTTGGTGTTTTCTTACAATAAAATACACTATATAGTATTTGATTTTTAAAATTGCATTTTATTGAAAAAGAATTATTGTTGAAACTGCGTTTAAGAAAGAGGACAAATTTATATAGATATGAGGGAAGAGGACAAAAAGAAATGATGAAGACCAATTTTCTATAACTATTAAAATATTAAATTTGAAAAAGATTTTTGGTGTTTCCTTACAATAAAATACACTATACAGTATTTGATTTTAGAAATTGTATTTCATCGAAAAAGTATTATTATTGCTAGGTCAATCTAAATATTAATTTTAGTGTTTTTCTTCTTATAAAGCATGTTGTGACATAGCAATGCAAAATATAATTTGTATTTTTAACTTTTTTTTATTTGATCTATAATTCTTCTAATGTTTTTATTCTTATTATGTTTCACAAATTATCTATCGGTATTTACATATGTTACAAAATATTTTGTGAGATGTAAATGTATTTCCTTCATAGATAGGTGACTCAATACCGGAGCATAAATTCCTTTAATTGTTCTGATTAGGATTTTTATGCTTCTGCGCTTGCTAGGTTCTATTTGGGTGTCTATTCATTATTATTTTGTGGGAAAAGATGTTGGTTCGGGTGCTTCTTGCTCTTATCTACTAGTTTGGGTGTCATATTGTACACTTTTTTCTCGTCACACAAAGCATCCTCTTATGTGACTATATAATTGATGGGTAAACTTGTAGCTTTGTTGGATTTGGGATTGTTAAACCAAACTCTTGTATCAGCTCGGCCCTGCCCTACCCCATTGTCAACCCTAGCAAATACATGTTCCCTTTCAATGCACATGTAAATTACTAACAGTTAAAGAAGTACGTCAGAAATAAAAAAGGCTCAAGAATCATTTCTTCATGAATTCAAAAAGTTAACCACATTGAGCATATATTAAGTTTCAATGATACACATTTAGCATGCTAGCATATCAAAATATCAATTGCAATATAACAATCAATAGAGAAGCAATAGCTAAAGACAAAAAATGATATAAGCAACATTCCTTTTTATTTTCCCACAACAGCAATGAACAAGATCATCCTACTCCTATTCTTCTTCTTAATCAATGTCATTTTTCTTATTCATATTCTTCTTTTGCACCAATACTAGTAACATTAAGTATTCACATACTCAATGTGTTAGTCGGTTACCAGAAGAGACAACTCTAACCTGATGCAATTCTCCCTTTCCAGGAAAAGTACACTACCAACCCAAAGGGCACAGCAAACCAACAAAAACTAATCCATGTTACTCCAAAGATAAAACAGGAGTGTGGAGAGGCGAGTTTATAATTGAACACAACAAATGATGTTCGTCAACCCATACAAATTATTATGCATCTTTCAGGATCGGTATACTATTAGCTAAGCCAATTATACTTTGCACCTAGCTTTCAACTAAACCAAGGTTGCAAATTCTCTGTGGTAGAACTTGCTTCTAAAATCATGTCGAATAAAAGAATAATAACAAAATTGAATGGAAAAGAGGAGGAAGATGCAATCACTCAAGTTGAACCATACACAAGGAGTCCTCCTAACTGCAATAAGATATCACGCCTGTCCAAAGAAAAAAGCAAGCAGGATCGTTTTACAATTAAAATGATTTAACAAGAGTCCAAATAATTCTTAATGCTTGAATATCTCAAGTTTGTCTCTCACTGAGACCGTTATTTTTCTAAAATAATTACATAAAAATACCAAGGGAAGAGGAAAAATTTTCTATTGTGGTAATGTAGATCTTCTCACTTCCTCTCAACACTCTTCCTCTCGCTCTGTCATATGCATATCAGGTAAAACTCTGTATCGCGTCCAACTCAGAATGCTAATATTGGAACTGTCATCTACACATATGAATCAAAAACAACTATGCTTTTAAACCCAAACTCTGGGGATAGCCACAACCATCCTTACATACGCAACACAAACAGAAAATTTAGACGAACAGCAGCAGGTCAGGATATTCTTACTACCATCTTGTTCTTTTTCCCGGCAGACAAAAGGATAACTTTGTCATCCACAATGTCATCCGCCTCAATCTTCTTACTCTCACTATCAACTTTGGCATTGTTCAAGTAAAGTCCCCCTTGCTTAAACATTCGTCGTGCAGCTGATTTGCTCTCAAGCAAACCACTGGAAACGTAAAGATCCAAAATCGGTATGTTTAACACCTGATCATAATTCATGGAGCAAGATGGAACATCAGCTGCAATACCCTCAATTGTTTTCCAATCCAATTTGGTATCAGCATTTCCAGGCTTCAATGCCTCTGTAGCCTTAAGAGCCTCTTCCAATCCCTCTTGTCCATGAACAAACCTTGTAACCTCTTCGGCCAGCCTACGCTGAGCTGTGTTAGGAACATATCCAGGTTTTCCCATATCCCTCTCGAGCTCTGCAATTTCTTCAATGCTCAAAAAAGTAAGAATCTTAAGAAACCTCACAACATCATCGTCTGGGACTGTAAAAAAGTACTGATAGAACTTATAAGGCGACAAAAGAGCAGGGGATAGCCAAATTGCACCATCTTCTGATTTTCCAAACTTTGTACCATCACTCTTGAGAAGCAAAGGAAAAGTAAGCCCAAAAACAACCGGAACATTGCCAACAACAGCTCCATTTTCAGAAGTTTTTCCTATAAGCCTACGAATAAGATCAGTACCAGCAGTAATATTACCCCATTGATCACTACCACCAATTTGCACACTGACACCCTCCTTTTCATATAAATGCACAAAGTCATAACCTTGTAAAAGCTGATATGTAAACTCAGCATAACTCATCCCTTGCTCTGCATTTTCCAACCTTTTCTTCACACTTTCCTTCGACATCATAGTCCCAACTCTTGCATACCTACCCACATTCCTCAAAAATTCTAAAAACTTCACATCCTTCCACCAATCATAATTATTCAAAATCTGTACCTTTCCAGCATTTTCACAAACATCTGGTGAGCAAACCAAAATCTCCTTAATAATACTGGCAATCCCAGATATATTCTTTTCAAGCGTCACCAAATCAAGCTCTGGTCGCTCCAAACTCTTCCCAGACGGGTCACCAATCCGACCCGTAGCTCCCCCAATAAGCGCCACAGCATTATGCCCACAACGTAAAAACCAAGAGAGCACAATTATACCCAAAAGATTCCCAAGGTGTAAGCTTTCGGCAGTCGGGTCAAACCCACAATACACTTTCAACGGCCCCAAACTCGGGTCTGAGCAAACGGAGCGAAGAGAGTCGCTAGTCACTGATTCCAATAACCCCCTTTCTTCAAGAATGTGTAAAACATTGGCTCGGGATTTACTGTCCGGGTTCCGAAAACTTTCGGGTTGCGGAGACTCTTCTTGGGATGTCGTCAATGGTGAGATAGAGCAAAAGGGGCGATGGGAAAAGTTGTGGTGGGAAGGGCTATTGGGGAGAAAAAGGTACGTGGGTAGTGATAGTTTTCTCAAGAAAGACGAAGTGAAAGGTCTTTGGGTAGTGCTGAGAAGAAAAGATCGTAGGCCAGAGTTGATGGCACCGGCGGCGGCCATTTTTATGTGGGTTGACTGTTGAGTGTTGTTTTATCTGTTTGGGGTGAGTTTAACCGGAAACACACAATTCTTGCGAGGCCAGATCATTGTGTGTTTATTACTATCGGTTTTAAAATAAGTGATATTTTGATTTTTTAATTTTATTTTAAAATAAATTGTATTTTTAATAATTAAGAAGATATTAATGGTGTTTTTTCAATTTTAGTTCTATTTAATTGGAGAGAGTTTTATATAATCAAAAAAATATTAAAGAGATATATCTTTTCCAAGATATTTATTAAGGGTAGGTGGATAAAATTATATTTTTCTGTCTAGGAATGAATAGCTTTCTCAAGAGACGTGCTTAATCTGAAAGCATTACTTATTTTGAAATAGAGGGAGTAATGAAAAACCTACGCAAAATAGGTGATGAACTAAATTAATTACATCAAAATGGATCATTTCATATTAATTATCTATATATTTAAGGAAAAAAGATCAAAAATATCCCTCTACTTTAGTATATTAGCTAACTTTGTCCGTGGTTATACTATAGGGTCAAATATACCCTCGCCGTTAACAAAGTAAACAAAATTGCCCCTCAATTGGATGGAATCCCCCAATTGACTTAAAATACTCAATTTCAATTAAATTACCCATTTTTTCCTTTAAATCCAAACTCGTCCCACTAAACTAAATAAATTTATTATGATTTAATTATTTTAAAAAGAACAAGTTCTCAAATTATTCAAAGAAAAAGCCTTAGAAGTAAAAGAAGTTCGATCATACAGTTATTTCTCCTCCAAAAATATTGGAACAAACAAAATAGAAATCGAATATTTACCAAATCTCTTCATATTAAGAACGATGAAGTCTGATTTGGTAAATATTTGATTGCTATTTTATTTGTTCCAATATTTTCAGAGGAGAAATAACTGTATGATCGAACTCCTTTTATTTTTAAGGCTTTTTCTTTGAATATTTTTTGAGAACTTGTTTTTCTTTGAATAATTAAATCCTAATGAGTTTATTTAGTTTAGTGGGGGCAGATTTAGATTTAAAGAAAAAATGGGTAATTTAATTGAAATTGGGTATTTTAAGTTAATTTGAGGGATTCCATCCAATTGAGGGGTATTTTTGTTTACTTTGTTAATGACAGGGGTATATTTGGCCTTATAGTATAAGCAGGGGCAAAGTTAGCTAATATACTAAAGTAAAGGGGTATTTTTGACCTTTTTTCTATATTTAATTATTGTAAAGTAATTATAATTTGTGTTCTATTACGAGTTTGAAGGTTTTCGCGCATAAAATATCATGTCAATATATATTATGATGGTATCATGAAGTATATCATGGACAGTATATGATGGTATCATGAGGTCTGGAGAAATGTTCATTCCTTAGTGATACTATGATAGTATATGAATATACTATGATATTATCATGAAGGATAGTGTTAGGATATACTATTAACCATGCGGTTTAGTATAGTGTTATGTTTTAGTTTTATATAAGACTTTCTTTTTATTTATTGGATTAATAAAGTCTTGTTTTAAATAGATTGATTTTGCATGTGTGTCCTTTACTTATATAGTAGATGGTTTAGTGTATAGAGTTTAGCTTATACACAGAAGATTAAATCACCGGTTCTTATAAGTATAAAGTTTGTATATGTTCATAATCTAAGATGAGAATTGGATAAATTCATCGGTGTGATTGTAGCACAGGATTATATATAATTTATCTTGATTATGGGAATGGTATTGTTCCAACTTCTTGTGCTAGTACATTTTGTATGTATTGAATGGACCAAGTAGAGAATAGTTTTGTCTGACTTAATAAAACAAATTCTCTAGATCATTAAATATACTTGTACTCTTAATCTTGATATAACTATTATGATCAATGTTATTTGCTTGTTGTTTTAATATGTCAAAGGTGAAACTCTTTCGCGAGTTAAAATGCTCACGATAGGTTGGATGATGACAAATGATATTTGCGAAATGATAGTTAGTTGATGGAATCCATGTCTCGACCTTGAGATTGATGATACCCCTTTATAGTTGCTTATAAGTTTTCATGTAAAAACCCCTGCAGGTGGATTCTGTATCCGTCACATGAAATAAGTTAAGCGTCTGAATAAAGGATTAAATTGATCAATGAATTAAATAGTCAGAAATTTAATTTGATTGGTTGGTATCATTAATCTTAACATTGGGAGTTAAATAAGAATTTAATGATTGATTTTGAAATTATACCGAGGAGTGCAATTGCGGATTTCTAGTGGAATAATCTATGATTTATTATGGTTGGTTAATTCATTCATTATTTCGAATTAATACCATAATTGAAAACCTCACTAATTAAATCTTTGGTCCCTACTATGCCTCATTAATTAAAGAACTTGGAAAAGGAAGAAACCTGTTTTCTTGAAGTAGTGAAATCTTACAAGATTTTGGACAATTTCATAAAAGGTAAGTACTACACGTTTAGATTTTATACCTTAAAACGTGTGGATTAACAAGGAAAGAAGAAATCCTATACGTTTTGGGATTAGGGTTTTAAGCCCTAAAAACGTGATTATAAATAGAGTTTTTCCTTCTTGAAAAAAAATGACCTTTTCTGAGAAACAGTATTTTTCCACACAAGTATTCCCCACTCAGAGATTATTGAGGACATAGTAGAAGACTGCAGACCTGGAGAACGAGTTGGACGTATTGTGTGAAAGCTTCAAGAGGTTAGTATTTCATAATCTAACTCGTTGTTGTTATCTAGTGATTCATGTAAGATCGTTGATCCTATTCATGCTTGCTTCCGTTGCACATGTTCTAATAGATAGAGCCTTGTGTGCAGTACGTCTGAAAAATCTGTGAATCACTCTTGCTTATGTTAAAACTTTTCAAGGTCTGCCTCATGAGATCCAAAGAGAGATAAATTGAAATATGGTGTAATCCTGAAGTACTGTTCATCTTCAGTGATATCATGACAATATATAAATATATTGTGATAGTATCTTGAAGGATTGACAAAGTAAGATATTTTTTGTAATTAATTAAAAAGGTATGAAAATAAAGGAGATAACAAGCCGTAAATAGTTTGTTCCGATAGGACAATTATATAATCTTTTCC
>JACEIK010001045.1:156977-185359 GCA_018107945.1 Datura stramonium | reverse complement strand
GGTCTATAGGCCCGAATTAAAATAAGTTAGTAAGTAATAAAGCAATTAACGAGTCACTTGTTTTTTTAATTTTCTTTTTCAACTCGTTTCTAAGTGCATGACTTACCCATTTAAATTTTCTTTTTTCTCCTTATTTTAATAAAAATTGTGGCACAGTTATGTTTTTTTTTGTCTCTTTTAAATAAAAAAAGTTTGTATTGCAACATAATTGTTGCACTGTACATGCTGTCTTTTTTTCCTTCTTAAAATTGAGTCTAAGCAAGAAATAGTTGTTCATGTATTTGTGGGGCAATATACATGCCTTTTAAATAGCAAGAAAAAGTATATAAGATGTGTAGCAGGCAACGACTTACAATGAATTCATTTTTTATGAGTTTCTGCAACATGTGAGATACAATGGTCATCCTGAAGTTGTGCAAAGGTTCCGAATCTCCCTCAAATGTGAGCATCTGCAACGCGTCTATAGAAGTAAATGGTCTTAAGTGATCATGAACTTTTATTGGTTATCACGATATCAAATGGCTTTTACGTACAATAATTTTTTAATTTATGGTGAGACTCGTATTTGGGACGATGATTTTTTATCGTTATGTCTTTGAAGTTGACATTGGACACATATGCAACAATTGAATGCTCTACGTGGATTGAAGTACCTTTCGACAAGGAGTTTGATCTTTAAGGTACTATGTATCTACCAATATTTCCAAAGGTTGTAGTTCACCAACAAACATGGTAGGAGTTGGTAGACAATCAAACAATATTAATGATATCTTTGCACGATCTTATAACACTAGAGGGGGCTGAATTGGGTTATACTAGATTTTCATCTAAGTAATAGACCAGGTTACTTTATCTTTTTCTTAAGACTACTTTGGGAATGTAAATAATAGTAAAGTAACAACTCAATAACAATATGTTATACCCCGAAAATCCAATGATCAGATCCGAGAGACAAAACGGAGAAAAATTAAAAAATTCACACCAAATCTCAGGACGACCCGTGAGGTAGGTTGTAAGGAGTGACCACGTTGTGAGGTGATTCATGGTCGGCAAGTTGGCAGGCTCAGGTTGAGGAGTCCACGGGCATGACCACGAGTCGTGGTCAGATCTCAAGACTCGTGAGGTCCCTCGGGGTCTGCCTTGGAGGTTTGGCAAGGTTGGAAAGGGCAATGAAGGCCAAAGATGGTGACCACGAGTCGTGGTCAGACCTCACGACTCGTGAGGTCACCCTTGGTTTGGAGTGTATGGTTGGTCAGGGTTTTTTGCAGTGGGAATCACGGGTGGTGACCACGAGTCGTGGCCAGCCACCACGATTCGTGGGGTCCCTTGAGTATTTTGGGCAGTGAGCATGACGGGTCTCGGCCACGAGTTATTCCCATTGGCAACGACTCATGAGGTCCCTCATGGGAATTGGCAACCAGAAATTTCTGCGTTTTTAGTAGGGGTGTTTTTGTAATTTCTAAGTTCCTAAAGCCTAAACTACATCGTTTTAAGGTCTGAATAGGGTCTTTAAAGGGGGTTAAGTTAATGTTAAGCCTCATTCATGCATGTAAGATTATAGAGAGGAGATTAGAAGGTGATTTAAGGTGTTCTTCCTCAATTTCTCTAAATTCCATCTTGGGCTCTCAAGGGTGTCACGACCCGAATGAAGACCCGAATCGTAGACATGGGACAAGGGATCCCAAGTCGACCCGTCACTCATACGCACAACTAATCTTATTCATATAAGTGGAAAGATAATTATAAAACATAGCGGAAACGTAATCATAGCATAAACTCACGGAGTACAGAACGTATACAAGAACTGAGTACTACATACTAGTCTAAAAGCCTCTACAACATCTGATGGGTTGATGGGACAACATCCCCAACTAACCCGAATAATACTGAAACTCAAACTAACATAAAAATTTGTCAACAGCCCTCGGAACATGAGGACTCACCAATGATCTGATAACGCAAGCCGAGGTGGACTAGGGATGAGGACGAGCCTGAGATCCGGACCTTGTATCATGAAATGATACAAAATCGAAAGTATGCGGTCAATACGTGGAATATACCGAGTAAGCAAGGTAAGTAAAACTGCTATAATATGTAAAATCATCTGAACAATTCATTTCATAACATAAGCTTTTAGAAAAAACTGAGAGAACTCGCATGCATTCTTTCAAAATCATAATCCCTTCATGGTGTGACAATGCATAACTCTATAACATCAACTAATTTGAATGACTCAAAGCTGAGATGCAACATTTATAAAAAAAGCTGAACATTGAGTCAAATCTTACTTTTAGAACATGCGTGCATACATAGTGATCATGAGTAGTGAATATGAAAATCTGAATCATATGGAAAATGGGAGACTCGTCACTTAACCGACATACCACAATAGAGCTTACGTGGTCCCAACTATCACACTCAGGTGGGAAGATCCGTCAATAACCTTGTCAGGGCGATGGATGCTACCATGATATCGATATCAAGCTCATGGGCCATTAGGGCCGAGGATAGCTCACAAGGTAGGTCCCACATATAATAGAATCAACCTACGTTGGCGCATAGTTCTGGGGTATAGGGTGATCGACCCTTAACCCGCTAGATGCTAGAATCTTCTCCCAAAACATGTAGTGCTCTACATCGTATATAACGAAACTCAACATCGTCAAGTGACGAAGCTCAATATGAATCACGCATAACTCAACATCGAACGAAATGAAGCTTAACATTGTCTGTTGACAAAGCTCATAGTTACATCATGCGTAGACTCAAAATCATATGTAAATGAAGCTTAACATTGTCTATCGACAAAGCTTGTAGTGATACACCAACCCAATTATGATTTCATGCATATGTGGGCTTTTCTTCGAAACATACCACAAGCTAGAATTTATAATAAGAGTTGAGGGATAATTCACTTCAAACCATGTGGTAATCTTATGTCGGGGAAAATCATTACTTTAAAACATCATGTGGGTATCACCCAAAACTCTATCATGCTTGGGTTCATTCAATTCACTTTGAAAACATCAACACAATCATGGGTAGGATTAGAAACATGCTTTCATTATTCACTTCATCATCATCACACACGTATTACAATCACCTCTTCTATGAACTATTCACCCATGGGCGTTTTAGATTCAAATTTTTTTAGAAAAACAACTTTTATAAGAGAAAACAGGTTAGAATCCGCCCAAGCTTTGTAAATCATCAATATCAACTCAATCTAATCATACCCATGAATGGAGATACAAGAATCATGCAATTGATTAAAAAAAACCCATACTTGACCATTTATGGTTTTAACACAATTTGATTGGAATTTGAGCATGGGTGTGGAAGGAAGACACCTATTAAAACCCTACATACCTAGAAATGAGGAATTCTATCACCCTTCAACTTTCCAAGATAAGATTCCAAAGGAAACCTTGAATTTTGGCCTTGAGTCACCTCTTCAATCCTTCAAACTTGCGTGCATGGGAAGAATAACCTAGAGTAGGCTTTTCCCCTCTCAAAACCCCTCAAAACGAGCCTTAAACGACATAGTATAGGGCCTTAGGACTAGGAAATGATGGAAGTGCCCTTACTGAATTCGCTGAAAACTAATCACTGAGCCAAACAATGGATAAAACAATGGGTCGTTGGACGATACCACGATCCGTGGTATCTACCCGTGCTATGCACTGTCCCAGTCATGTCTCGGAATCAAACCACGGACGAATAGGATGAGTCATTCTAGACTCCAATAGGTCATTGAACTAGTCATTGATTGCTCCCCCCGAACCTTCTGAACTTCCATCCAACGAGCCTCACCACGGCTTGTCGTACTCTTCAACGGGTCGTGGTTACTATCCGTCCTTTCTCACTGAGATCTGGGCTCCCTTACCACGGCTCCCCATAACGGGTCGTTGCAAGCCACAAGGGGTCGTTGCATGACCCGTCGTACCTTCCTAATGCCAAGTCCACTTCCTACCACGACAACAACGACGGCCCATGGTTACTTACCACGGGTCATTGAATCAACCATTGTTTCCCTCTAATACCTAACCACCTGAACCCACGACCACCACGACGGCCCGTGGTTACTTACCACGGGTCGTGGTACCTGTCGTCCTGCCACCTTTTCCCCAACTTACAACAGTTTTGCCTTTTTGCTTCCCAGGTCCACTCCTAAGAAATTTCGAGGTATTACAATATCTCCCCCTTGGGAACATTCGTCCTCGAATGTAGGAAACAAGCAACAAACAGAAACATACAATTTATCATAACCATATACTGATCGTTTTAAATTGAAATTTTCACGGAATGACTACCTCCGAATAAAACCACATAGATGAAATGATCTCATACCTCACATACACCTTCATACACATAAAAGAAACTCGCACACATGAACTAAACATGAAAGCTAGATAGAGTCGTAGGGAGAAACTAATACCTCAAGTCGGAACTGTGCCGGTAGAGAATAAATGTGGATATTTGGCCATAATATCTCCTTCAGCTTCCCACGTAGCTCCCTCAACATGCTGATTTCTCCATAATACTTTAACCGAAGCTACTTCCTTGTTCCTCAAACTCCGAACTTGTCGATCCAATATTTCAACGGGAATTTCTTCATAACTGAGGCTGTCTTTTACTCCAATGCTGTCTATCGGAACTACCAAGGATGGATCACCCAAACACTTCTTCAAAAGTGACACATGAAACACAGGATAAACTGAGGAAAACTCCGATGGCAAGTCCAACTCATAATCTACTTTACCAACTCTTCTCACAACCCAGTAGGGACCAACATAGCGGGAACTGATTTTCCCTTTCTTACCGAACAACATCACTCCCTTCATGGGAGATACCTTTAGAAATACCCAATCGTCCACCTCAAACTCCAAATCTCTTCTTCTCATATCAACATATGATTTTTGACGACTCTGAGTGGTTCTCAATGGGTCCCTTATCAATTGAACCTTCACCATCGCCTCATGAACCGAATCCGGTCCTATCATAGCTGCCTCACCAACCTCAAACCATCCGATGGGAGATCTACACCTTCGCCCGTAAAGAGCCTCGAATGGTGCCATTTGGATACTAGAGTGGTAACTTTTATTATAAGCAAACTCAATCAGGGATAAATGATCATCCCAACTACCTTGGAAAACCATAACACATGCCCTCAATATGTCCTCAAGAGTCTGGATTGTTCACTCAGCTTGACCATCCGTTTGCGGATGAAAGGTCATGCTAAGCTTGACTTATGTCCCGAGTCCCTTCTGAAAAGACCTCGAAAATTGAGAGGTAAACTGGGTACCTCTGTTTGAAATGATAGACAAAGGCACTCCATGCAACTGAACTAACTCCCGTATGTATAACTTGGCATAATCCTCTGCTGAGTCGGTAGTTTGGACTGGTAGAAAATGAGTCGTCTTAGTCAACCTATCCACGATAACCCAAATAGAGTCATAGTGTCGGGGAGTATGAGGTAGGCTTGTAATGAAATCCATATTAATCTCTTCCCACTTCCAAGTGGGGATAGTAATATCCTGAAGTACGCCTCTGGGTCTCTGATGTTCAACCTTCACTTGCTGACAGTTTGGACATTTCACTACGAAGTCCACAATATCCTTCTTCATACCATCCCATCAATAGATTTCCCGCAAGTCCCGATACATCTTCATGGATCCTGGATGAATAGAATATCTGGTACCATGTGCCTCATATAATATCCCAACTCTTAAATACTTAACATCTGGGACACATAGACGAACTTGATATCGTAACACACCATCTGCCCCTTGGGAGAAAACCTCTACCTTTTGATTCTGCACCGCCTCCTTCAGATTCTTCAAAATTGGATCCTCATCTTTCTTAGAATTGACGTCCATCACCAAGGACGATTCTAACTCGTTATGTACAACAACACCTCCATCGGTCGAGTCGATCAATCTAACTCCCAGCCTTGCAAGCCGGTGAACATCCTTCACAAACTCCTTCCTCCCCTCATCCACATAAGACACACTCTCCATTGAGAGCCTACTAAGCGCATCCGCAACCACATTAGCCTTGCCTGGGTGGTAAAGGACACTCATATCATAGTCCTTAAGTAACTCCAACCACTTCCTTTGCCGAAGATTTAGATCTTTTTAGGTGAACACGTATTGCAATCTCTTGTGATCCGTAAATACATCCACGTGGACCCCTTATAAGTAATTCCGCCATATCTTCAATGCGAACACCACTGCGACAAACTCAAGATCATTGGTCAGGTAATTCTTTTCATGAACTTTCAGTTGTCTCGAGGCATATGTTACCACCTTTCCACGCTACATCAACACACAGCCAAGTCCAACTCTAGAAGCATCGCAATACACCACAAAACCATCGGTACCCTCGGGTAGGGTCAACACTGGTGCTGAAGTGAGTTGGGTCTTCAACTCCTGGAAGCCTTCCTCACAAGCCTCCGACCACTGAAACTTCACCTTCTTCTGAGTCAACTTAGTCAAAGGCACTGCAATGGATGAGAAACCCTCAACAAAACCACTGGTAGTAACCAGTTAATCCCAAGAAACTCTGAATATCCGTTGGATTTACCGGTTTGGGCGAATTCTTCACCGCCTCAATTTTCTACGAGTCTACTTTTATTCCTTCGCTAGACACCACACGGCCCAAGAATGCCACGGAGTCCAACCAAAACTCAAACTTACTGAACTTTGCATACAATTGGCGGTCCTTGAGGGTCTGGAGCACTACTCTCAAGTGAGCGGCATGCTCCTTCTCACTCCGAGAGTATACCAAAATGTCATCAATGAACACGATCATGAATATGTCCAAATATGGCTTGGACACTCTGTTCATCAGGTCCATAAAAGTTGTAGGAGCATTCATCAGTCCAAAATATATAACTATAAACTTGTAATGACCATACCGTGTTTTGAACGTCGTCTTCGGGATATCACTCTCCCGAACTCTCAGCTGATGATACCCAGATATGAGATCTATCTTTGAGAAACACTTAGCACCCTGAAGATGGTCAAACAAATCATCAATCCTGGGTAAGGGGTACCTGTTCTTGACAGTGACTTTGTTCAACTGTCGATAATCAATGCACATACGAAGGAAATCATCCTTCTTCCGAACAAATAAAACTGGTGCACCCATGGGGACTGGCTCGGTCTAATAAAGCCCTTATCTAGTAAATCCTTTAATGATCCTTCAACTCTTTTAACTCTGTTGGAGCCATCCTGTAGGGAGGAATAGATATAGGTTGTGTATCGGGTAGAAGGTCAATATCAAAATCAATCTCCCGCTCGAGAGGAATACCTAGCAAATCATCAGGAAAGACCTCTGGATACTCACGTACTAATGGAACTGACTAGATAGTCGGGGTCTTGGACTCAACATCCTTGACCCTAACCAAACGATACATGCTACCCTTAGAAATCATCTTCCTGGCCTTGAGGTAGGAAACGAAGCGACCTACAGGCACATCTGAACAACCCTTCCATTCTAAGACTGGCTCACCTGGAAATCCAAAATCTACGAACCGGGTCCTACAATTAATGGAAGCATAACAAGCATACAACTAATCCATGACGAGAATAACATCAAAATTGGTCATGGCTAACTCTATCAGATCTATTGAGGTGAACTTATGGAGGACCAAGATCGGGCAATCTCTATACACTGGTCTAGCTATAACTGAGTCACCTACAGGAGTAGAAACTGAAAGGGATTCTAACAAGTCATCGAGACTGACTCCAAAGCTACTGGCTACGTAAGGTATCATAAAGGACAAGGTGGCCCCTGGATCTAACAGAGCATAAACATCAACATGAAAGACTCATAACATACCAGTAACCATGTCTGGGGAGACCTCTTGCTCCTGATGGGATGCTAGGGCATAGAATCTGTTCTGGCGCTGACCGTCAGCTACACTGGTAGATGCCTCCTAATGTGCCGAGAGAGGGGGTGGGGCTGTTGAGCTAGAAGATGGGCCACGGCCCCCAACTTGATCTTGTTTCACTGCTGGACAATCTCTAAACATGTTTCCGGGTTGCCGGCACCCAAAACACGCACCCAAACCTACCAAGCACTGGCCTGCATGCCCTCGGCTACACCTGCGACAAGATGGGACACCTGAATCTATGGGCCTGCTGCTCTGACCCCTTGAGCCTGATGCTCGCCCTCTCTGATTGTGCCTAGGCCGAGATGGCACACTCAAAGATGTTGAAGCTGGGGAGGATAATCTCTGGTGGATCTGCTAATGGTGCCCACCTCCTGACCTAGGCTGATGAAATCTGTGATCATCAGTCCTGGCCCTCTTGTCCTCTCTCTCTCTCGAATGTGCCACCTCCATCTGCTGGGCGTACAACACCATCCGAGGAAAGTCCATATCCTGATGGAGCATAGCAATCCTGCATTCCTTATCCATGTAACCTGCTATCCCATGCACAAACCTGCTCACTCGCTCCCTCTGGTCAGTCACTAATTCAGGAGCATATTTTGATAGGCAGGTGAACTCAAGGGAATACTCTGGTACTGTCATCCTCCCTTGCTTCAGATTTACGAACTCAACTTCCTTCAGCTCCCTCATCTCCCAAGAGAAGAACCAATCTAGGAATGCAACATGGAACTCCTCCTAAGTGACCGTACCTGCTCCGGCGACCCTATTATCCTTCCATTGACGGAACCAGATATGTGCAACCCCCTTCAACTGGTAGGAGGCCAACTCTGCGCACTCAACACTACTCACCCCCATGACCTGGGTGATCTTGATAACCTCATCCATGAACTCATGTGGGTCCTCATCTACCTTGGACCCAAGAAACTTCGGCAGGTTAATCCTCAAGAAGTCCCTAACTCGAGGCACCACTGCACTGCCATTTTTCAGAACATGCGCTATAGCCTGCTGATTGACATGAGCGGTCAAGGCCTGTACAAGCACCTGAATGGCAGCTCGAAACTCAGCATGAGCGGCTAGCTCCGGTGCCTGAGGCTCCTGAACTGGTGGGGCTGGCCGATGCTCATGACCGTTTCCATCCTCGTGGCCCTCACCACCTCCATTCCTCCTTCCATTCATTCTTCGAGGAGTCATGGTTCTGCAATCGCAAATAGCATGAATTAGAAGGATAGAAAGACTCTTCATCGCACGACATAGATCATGAAAGATGGGAACATTTCGTAGCCTCTTCGTCAGAAGTGTAGCGCGCTTCACACTCATGAAAAAGACTCTACTTAACGTTGCTCTCAGACTTCCTAGGACACTTCAAACCTATGGCTCTGATACCAAGTTTGTGACGATTAGAGATTATGATCACTATCAGGATCCTCTGATCAGGTACAGGTACACGGGGTGTTCCTGCTAACAGCTATACAGATTATTCTAGGGGAGAGCAGTAGTCGCATTAGGCCTAGAAGGACATATATTCCTGTTGAGTGGCTAGATTGAGACTTCAGTATAGCACATCGGTTGGGATTTCCCTCACCTAGGATCCTTCCATGACCACCCCAGGGTTACTAGCTATTTCTCAGACTATGGGGCTACATGACGTTGCTCTAAGGAGAGATATGTCGTCCCAAGGGACGATGTAGAGGCTGAAGGGCCATATTATAGTCCATTCCATGGCTGGACTACTATTTTTATGCCATGTCGGCATCACTAACCCTCATCGAGCCTGGTGCCCAGAGTGCAGTTATTAGGAGTCCATTGGACTCAAACACAGCTACAGATCAAGAGCCAAGCGGGTTCAGTTGCAGACCCAGGGGACATTTAGGTTGGTTATAGCACCAGTAGAGTCATAGGAAAATTGATAGGGGTATATAGATTGGAGTGTACTTGTCAGGGATTATGGGGGTCCCAGTAGGTTATTTCTGTGTGACTTGTACCTTCCAGGCTTATGGGGGCCAGGTTAGGTTCTTGTTGCATTCTTTCCTGCTAGTTATAATTTATAAATGTGTAGTTATACAGTCTTAGCTCATGTACGTGTAGTACTTTACTAGATGCAAGTTATGGATTAGAAAGTTTCCAGGTAATTTCTGCCCCTTCCTTCTACCTACTTTCTGTCTTTAGCAGTTTTATTCAGCCTATTACTTCCTTACATATTCTGTACATATTGTACTGATGCACAACTATGGGGCACTTCATTACTTTCCTACAGGTTTAGATAGACAGGTTTTGAGACCTCCTAGCAGTTATTCGAAGTCAACAGTTGGCCAGCTCCCTTCATTCGAAGTTGCCAGGTCGTAAAGGTTACCATCTTTTATTTGTGTAGTATCTGGGTAGGCCGGGGCCCTGTCCGGACCACTATTTGTATTCTTAGAGGCTTGCAGACTACAATACTCAGTTAGTTAGTTTTTGTTGGCCGTGTGGGGCTCATGTATGTCCTATTTTATGTGTTGGCCATGTGGGGCCTAGTATAGATGCTTATTTCCCTTTCCATTATAACTAGATAGTCATGATGGTCTTGTCAGCCCGCATAGGATCCCCATTGATGTATGTTGGTTGGGTTAGTTATTTTCTTTTTCAGGTGCTACGTGGCCTTGTCGGTCCGAGTCTATGTTTACAGCCGAGGTATAGCAGTTTGTTTACTTGAAATTGAGTCAATGGTAGGCACCAGAGGTGCTTGTGCCTAGCCAGGTCAGCCCAGATTCTAGTGTGGCATTAGGTGTCAGTCATTCCTCCCAAGGTGGGGCATGACACAGTAATCATTTATAACATTAAACATTTCATCGTAAGAGTCTGAGAGTAGTGGTTGTATGCTATTTTCTGAAAACATAATTTAAACATAACTGCATATCATAACTGAATTGAATGACCCAAAGCTAAAAACTGATAATCATATGTAAAATTGAACATTTAGGTCAAACTTGTTGAAAACATAATAACATGACTGATGAACATGCATAATTAAAATCATGAGGAACAATGGGAGACTCGTCATATAACCGACATTACGACGATAGAGCTTATGTTGTCCCGACTATAACACTCAAGTGGGCAGAGTCATCCAAAGCCTTGCCAGGGATAGGGACGCTACCATGATATCAATATCAAGGTCAAGGCCCCTTGGTGCAGGGGAAGCTCTCAAGGGAGGTCCCAAAGTATATATGTAAACCTACATTCACACGTAGTTCTGAGACACAGGGTTGACTGACCCTTAGCCTACTTGGTGCTAGACACTACTCCCAAAAATATACATATGCTCTGCATTATTTTTCTATGAAGCTGACTATCGTCTAGTGACGAAGCTGACTCATAACAAACATGCATAAATCTGAAATCATAACATGAGGATCCTTGGCTCAAACCATACCACAAGCTGAAAAGAGTGGGAGTCTAGACTCTAAAACCATGTGGTAAGCTAATAAAATGAAATTTAAATAAATCATGATACATACTTGAGTATATGGGCTTGCCCAATATTTAAACATGCTTTACATAGACTTGATCATTAAAAAAAAGATGGACATGGACATGGGTAATCCAAAATCATGCTTTCATCATATACATCTCATCTTTTCATAAACTTCCATAGATGGGCATCTAAATTTGTAAAACTTGAAATAATAATTGCTAATTGAAAACACTATAAAACATGCCCATGAATCATAATATAACATTAGAAACATGCTTAGATCACACCCATGATTGATACTTAGAGAATTCATATGTTGGGTTAAAACCCCATAGATTCATCAACTTATAGATTTCATGACATTAAAGAGGGATCGGGAATGGGGGTGGATTATTACACCCACTCATAACCCTACATATCTGGAAGAATCTGATTTCACAAAACCTCTTGAAAGCCCAATGGAAATTGGGGAAGAACTAGATGAATCCTAACCTTGATCACCCCTTGAAACCTCTAGGCTTGCATGCATCGAATAGGATGGGTTTAAAATAAACTTAACCCTCTTAAAACACCCTTTTTTGAACATAAAACGATGTAGTATAGGACTTAGGGGTCTAAAAGTTACGGATTTGCCATTACTAAACTCACAGGAAATTAGCTACTGTTCGAAGCAATGACCAATACAACAGATCGTCCATCTCTCCCATGACACGTTACTTTCCTCATTGTTTCATCCCATTTTCCCATCTCAGGTCCTGTACCACGAACGGACAAGACAGGTCGTCACCAGCTTCAATGACTCGTAGTTGCTATCCGTTGTCATCACTGCTCCCATCCTGGAAATCCATTGTCTAGAACAATGAGTCATCCTATAACTTGTTCCAGCCTTCTTTGACCAAGGCCATCTTCACAATTACCCACTTAAAATGACCCGTTACATCAATTAACAGGTCATTCAGAGACCCGTCACCACAGGTCGTTCTGAGAGAAACTTCTGACTTTTCTGCTACTTCTCATTTCAACTCCCGAGTCTAGGCTTAGGAACTTCTAGGATATTAAATTCTTAGACTTCAATGACTACCTCCAAGGTATGGTAGAAACTAGCCTTTGTAGTGGTCCAATTTATTTTGACTACTTTCCAAATTTTACAATGTCTCTTCAAGATAGGAATATCTTAGATTCTCTAACCCTCAATGTTAAGACATCCAATTACAGGACCAAATCTGGATCTTTCCTTGTAGCCATTATCTATAGGATTCAATATAAGGCTATGAGTTCAGCCTTTAATATTGGATCCATGAGCACTTTAAATAAAGGTGAAACAATTCTTTTCCAAAAAGATCTGCAAAGATCTCACTTATCAGTTCCTAGACCCATTTCTTGGAATCAGATAAACCTACCTCAGAACTGGGTGCTGCAAGATGCAACACCAGCACAAAAATAAGAAAATACTACTGTTGCTCAGAACCAACATTTCTCGAGTGGATTTGTATCCATCTCTTTCCAAAGATCTCTTAGCCAAAAAGTAGTCTCAACTACCTATTCTACACAATCTAAAAATCAAACTGCTAGACACTCAGTTTCTTCATTCTCCTCTAGAGTTGAGACGGTCAACTTCAAATCAAGAATCCCTCAAGCCACGTATTCGGTGGAAACTCCTCCTATAACTGAGGTTAATGATGACCAACCCCAATCCTCTACCTACTCATCTCTAGGTGGTGAACTAACGGTTTTGATGCAAGATTTTCAATTTGATAAAGAAACACTTTGGAAAGAGTTCCACACTCTGAGAAATATTTTGAAAAGGACATGGTTTTTTAAGTGCTTTCAAATTGATGAAAGAAAAATCCTTCAAGAAATTTATTAGGAATTTTAAAACTCTATCCAAAAATAAATTAATTTCTTTGAATGGTTTGGGGCTTATGCTGATTATCATCAATTAGATTTTTATTTTTCAAAATCAGTTAATATTTCAAAAGTCTAGAAAACTTGCAATGGCAGGGAGATCACTTCTGAGCTCCCTCCATCACAAGAATTTTCAAAAACATATGTTGATAACTCTATTATCGTAATATCTTTCAAAAAGGAAGCTGACAATGAAGCAGTTAATAGCAAAGATATCAAAAGCATTTTTGAACAAAACAATTATACAAACAAATATATACAAGCACTTGGTGAATATTTGGTTTCAAGATTGTCCTCAACACCACCTGCTCCTTCAAAACCAACAGAAACCTCCATATCTTCATTTCTTTTGTTTAAACCTTATGAAATCCCCGCAACATTTGCTAAGGAACTCCAAACCCACCACTCAAGAGATTCCCCTCAACTTTCTGACCTCCAACAAAGGATCTTAGAAATTGAGAAGATTATGGTCCCTGATACCCCAATGAGAGAAATGTCTTCTAAGGCCTCTGCAACTATCGCAATTCTTCAAGAAGATATCCATCTAATAGTCAACCAGAAGAAGAAGAAGTTCCTTTAGAAGTTGCCCTAGTCAAAGCCGAATTTTTCAACTAGCGTAAGCCACAAAAGATTTATTACCCTAGAGCTACCCGTCCTGATGTGGCCTTAGAATAGAAACCCAGTATCATGCAAAACAATTACAATGCCAATAACATCTATGAATGGAACATAGATGGTTGTTCTTAATACAATACTCTATCCAAATCACATTAGATGACAATGGTTGCCACTACTTATAGGACCTCCCATAACTTCTCAGACCAGCTTACTACCCATATCCTAGTAGTAGGGTTTACGGGCCAGCTAAAGGGTTGGTGGGACAGTCATCTTAGTGAGGAAGACAAATAGAAAATTTTTCATTGTGTCTGAGTCGACTCTGCAGGAGAACCAATTTCCAAGGATAGACAAACCATTCCTGAATCTACCAATACTCTGATTTACACCATTATTAAAACTTTCATTGGATATGGGGGTATCTTTAGGGAAAGATCTTCTGAAGTACTCAACAACCTCAAGTGTAAAACACTTTTTGAATTTAGATGGTATAAGAATTTCCTTCTTACCTGGATCTATGAAAGACCTAATGGTAACCTTCCCTACTGGAAAGAAAAATTCCTAGACAGCCTGCCTAAGTCCCTCAGAGATTTAGTCAAAAAAAGAGCTCCAAAACCAGCACTCCAATAATATTATTCCTAATGAGCAGATCACTTATGGTCAACTTACAAGCCTCATTCAACAAGTTGCTCTTAAGATCTATCACCAGGATAAGATATTAAGAAAATTAGCAAAATATAGGGCCCAGACATGTCGAGACCTAGGATGTTTCTGTGAACAATTTGGTCTACCCCCATGTAGAAAGAAATCCCATAGAAATCGACTCCTAAAAAGGAAGTCTCCTCATCTAGGCCTCATATTCCTAAATTTAGGAAATCAAAATCTTCTCCTCCAAATCATCGACGTGCAGCTAAGAAGCCAGCTCTTCCTGCCCCCAATGATGGCAAATAATACATTTCTTGTTTCTTTTTCTAAATTATTTTCTTATAGGGATTTTACAGTGTTTTTTTCAGTGAATTAAGTGATGAACTTTTATGGGTTTTTTAATCTAATTTTCTTGAGTTCTTTATTTCTAGAAATGTATCATTGTTTTGTGAGTTGGAAACAAGACCCTGCATTTTGTTTATGTAATCACAAACCCTCATATTTGGTAATGTCATTAATTATTCAGATGTTAAAAATTTTGGTGTTTTTCTGAATTTATCAATTTGGATTTTGTTAAAACTTAAAAGACCTTTTCCTTTAGGTATTTTAGTTTGTTGAGTGCTTCAAAAAAAATTTATGATTTGAAAGGCATCATGCATCAACTAAAATCAGATATGGTATGAATTGTTCTCTTTTCTTGTGAGAGCATTGAGTCTTTATTAGGGACACACCCGACTTTTGCTCAACCAGTGCATTTGGATTAAGAAGTTCATTAATTACATATTTTAAATTTAGTATCCAACTATTGGCAATCGAAGTCGTCGTTTTAAAATACATAACCCATAAGTTGAAATCATGGATTCACGTTTGTATTTTTTGAGATTTTCTTGCTTTTTTTGGTATAAATAATCATCAAAATATGTATTAATATACTTATTAATATATCATAAGGACTAAAATTAGAATTTATTGATAACTGTGAGGAGTGGAATCAAACAAACTGTGCACTCTATTTGTTAGTTCCTCAATAGTCACGATTTTGTAGAAATAGAACTTAGAATCCAAAATGGATAACAGAGATTCTTCTATTTACATTCCCAACACAAACCAATGCCCAAAAAAGATTTCTTTATGCAAAAAGATGAGATTTGAGTTTTTTCTTAGTTGTTCACATTCCAATTGTCAAAAGTGAGTAGCAAAACTAGATTATAAGTTGTTTTCCAAATTGAAATACAATGTCAAATTGGATTTGAAATTTTTATGATAAAACACTAATTTCAAATAAGGTGATTAATTTTTATGTCCAAACGGGTCCTAAAAAATACTTATTCATATATTGTAAGGACAAAAATTAGAATTTATTGGTATTTGAGGAGTGGAACCAAACAAAACTTGTACTCTATTTGTCGATATCTCAATAGTCGCTACTTTTCAAAATCAAAATTCAAAACCCAAAATGGATTACAAAGATTCTTCTCTTTACATGCCCAACATAGATCAATGCCCACAAATGATTTCCTTATGCAAAAGGGCGAGTTTTGAGGTTTTTTATAGTTGTTCACATTTCAATAGCCAAAAGTGAGTAGAAAAATAGGCTATAAGTTATTTTCCTTATTGAAATATCTTAAGATTGATTTTAATGATAACTTAGTAAAAATACGTTTGTCACATTTTAGGAAAGTAATTAGCAGTAAAATGATGAATTGACTTTGGATAAGTAAGAACTATTATGTTAAAATTGATTTTCATGATGACTTAGTAAAAATATGCTTGTCACATTTTAGGAAAGTAATTAGCAGTAAAATGATGAATTGGCTATGGATAAGTAAGAACTATTGTTGATAATCATTTGGAAAGTTTGTGTGTGTTGAAAATTGCATGTCACAGTTAGTAGATTTCAATCTTCAGATAAGGCAAGGACTCTAAGTTGATATGTTGAAGACTCCCCTTCCTAGTCAAAGAGATCATCACACTAGCGTTCTATAAAGAGAGGCCAACATGCCAGAGTAACTCACTCATTCACAAAGAATCTTTAGCACCCCACTGGTTCTGAATGCTTACTAGCAATCAAAGTTGAAGGAGAGTTGATAGTGCTAGAGACGGTTCCCTGGTCTGCTCAGTTCACTGCTGCAGATAATCTTAGGGTTAACTCTTAGTGAATGAAGTAGGATTGAGTTTTGAGCTATAAAAAGAGTTTGTTTATTGTTTGATTTTGTTTGTTACTTTGGTTGTATTCTTGTTTTAAGCTGAGGGTAGTTCAGAATAGGTTAGGAACCTTGTAAGAGCTTACAGGTAGGTACATTGGATTGCGGGGGGTAATTCATAAATTGGCTCAGTCTTGTTTCAGTGGAAGTTAAGTTGAAATTCCACTAGTGAGTAGGTCGTGGTTTTTACATTCATTCGAGCCTAGATGGTTTTCCACATATAAATCTAGTGCCTCCTATTTACTTTCTGCATTTTTCTTTTTTGTTTGCAAAAAGATAACAATCCAAGGAACAGTGATCTAGTATGTTCATGTCTAATTGAAAAGAAAGTAAATTAAGTAAAAATTAGGAGTAGACCCAATTAACCACCCCCCCTCTTGAGTCTAATTTAGAAGTCATTTATAACAAGTGGTATCAAAGCAGGTTTCTCAAGTGTAGGTTAACCCCTTTTGAGAGATCTATAAAATGACTTCTGAGATAATTCTCCTTGAGGGACAATCCAATACTAGACCTTCTCTCTTTAATGTCCAGCATTATAGTGTTTGAAAAAGTTGAATGGAAATATATCTAAAGGCTGAAGATTATCAGCTATGGTTAATTACTTTGAAGGGACTTTGGTTCCTACCAAAGTAAAGCCTGATGGAACAAAAGTACCAAAGATGGAAGATGAGTTTGATGTGGATGACTTTAGAATGATGGATAAAAATGCAAAAGAAATAATGATCTTATATTTTGGACTGGGAATTGATAAATACAATTGCATATCAGGATGTTCTAGTGCCAAGGAAATCTGGGATTCTCTTACTCTTACTCATGAAGGAACAAACTAGGTAAAATAATCAAGGATTGATATGTTCATAAGGAAATATAAATTGTTTGCCATGGGTGAAGGAGTCAATAAAGGATATGTTTACCCACTTCAGTCATATCACTAATGAATGTAAATCCCTTGGGAAAGAATTTTCAACTGATGAAAATGTTAGGAAGATCTTGAGAATTATGCTAGCCTCTAGGGAACCTAAGGTAACTACAATTGAAGAAGTAAAGAAAATGAGCACAATGCAGATGGATGAGCTCATTGGGAACTCGCATACATATGAGCTTAAAAAGATTGATAAGATTGTTGAAGAACCCAAGAAGGAACGTTATCTCATTCTCAAAGCCGATTCAGAATCTGATGATGAAGAAATGGCAATATTTGTTCGAAGATTCAAGAAGATCTTCATAAAAGAAAATTCTAAAAAAAGGAGTCCCGAAATAAAGGTAAATCTTCTAAGAAAGGACAGTTTCAGGGATGCTTCAAGTGTGGGAAAATGGACTACTTGATCAAGGACTGTCCCTTCTTAAAAGAATAACGGAGAAGGAATTCAAAGAAACAACAGCAAATGGACTCAAAAGCTTTCAAGAAAGCCGTGAAAGCTACTTGGAATGAAACTTCCGATGAGGAATCTGAAGGAGAGGAAGTTAAGAATGATAATTTGTCCCTCATGAATAGAAGTGATTCAGACTCTGATGGAGAATCTTCTAAGTTAAGTTTATTTAACCTTAAGACTCAAGTTCATAATTTATCCAAAAATAAGGTTGTAAAATTATTACTTTCATTGATGGATGAGTGTCAACAAATGAGTGTTGAAAGGACTGAAATGTCCAAAATATTTTCAAACTTGAAATCTGAATGAAAAATCTTTAAAAGACATAAAATCGAGTTTGAAAATATTCATAAAATACTCACTAATGAAAATAGCAAACTAGAAGAGACAGTTTCTGCTCAGAAAGCTGAAAATAGCAAACTGGAAGAAACAGTCTCATTTCTGAAGGCTAAATTGCTTAACATCAAGAAATAAAAAGCTATGACCAATAGATTGATTAACAACGACCAAGGATCTCTTGAATCTGAACTTACTTCCTTGATAAGGGAACTAAACAAAGAGATAAAGAGAAGTTCTAAACTTCAAGAAACCTTGAATCGTGTTAATTATGACATTGCTACAATAAAGAAATGGAACAAATCCACTGAAGCATTAACCTAGCTAAACAAACATTACAATAAGTGTCGAACTGGTATTGGATACAAAAGCAAACCTATCAAATGGGATGTTAAAAGAAAGTATGTTGGTTTGGATGAATATCGATTATGTAGCCATTGTGGTCATACATGACATTATAGATATGAATGTTTACCCAGGATAAAATCTCTTGAAAAAAATGAAAATATTGGTAAGTGGATAAGAAAAGATTTAATTTCTCAAATTATCCAAAGAAGGGGAAACAAACTTGTGGTGGTTCCCAAATCTGACCCTTAATGTTTTTTGTAGGCTGAAGTGAGAAAGAGCAGTTGCTCCAGATATGACAAGTAATAAATAATTATTTCTCTCACAGATAGCCTTCAATGAAGGATCCGTATCCTTTGGAAGTGGAAAGAAAGGTACGGTTGTTGGCATAGNATTAAAAGTCAAGGCTAGAAATAGTTAGGCCTTCCTCAAACTTATGTCTCACAGATAGCCTTCAATGAAGGATCCGTATCCTTTGGAAGTGGAAAGAAAGGTACGGTTGTTGGCATAGGTAAAATAGGAAAGTCTCTTACTCACTCAGTTGATAATGTTTACTTGGTGGATGGTTTGAAACCCAACTTGTTAAGTATATTTCAACTTTGTGATTGAGGAAACACTGTGTTTCTCTCTTCCTTTGATTGCAAAGTCAAAAATAATAAGTCTGGAGAAGTGGTAATGAAAGAAAAGTGATACAAAAATGTTTATAAATTAAAGCTAGTATACTATCACTTTTTGAAAATAAATTGACATGTTTAAGTATTATTGATTATGATGGTCTCCTTTGGCACAATCGATAGGGTGATGTCAGTCTTACATTACTCAATAAACTAATTTTGAAAAATCTTGTCATTGATCTTTCAGAAATAAAATTTAAAGATGACAAGGTATGTAATGCTTGTGCTAGGAAAGCAAATCAAATCATCATTCAAATCTAAAAAGGTAATTAGTACCTCATACCTCTTAAATTACTACACATGGATCTTTTCGGAACCATGAGGATAGTAAGCTGTGGAGGTAACAGATGTATTCTTGTTATTGTTGATGATTTATCTTGCTTTACATTGACTATATTTCTATATTATAAGGAAGAAGCATTTGACATGTTTAAAGCGTTTGCAAAAAGAATTCAATGAACCCTTGAGTTTGAGGTGGTAATTATTTGATCATGGAACTAAATTTGAAGAATCTAAATTTACTGTTTTTTGTTACAAATATGAAATTGCTCATAATTTTTCAGCCCCCAGAACTCCCCAACAAAATGGGGTCGTGGAAAGAAAAGATAGCATACTAGAAGATATGGTGCGAACAATGCCTATTGCTAGTGGACTTCCTAAAAACTTCTGGGCAGAAGCAGTAAATACGGCTTGCTACATAATAAACAGATGCATGATTAGATCACTTCTTGATAAAAATCCATATGAACTTCTTAAAGGCAAGAAACCTAGTGTCAAGAACTTGCGTACCTTTGGTAGAAAATGTTTTGTTCATAATAATGAAAAATCTGCCTTGGGTAAGTTCGATGCAAGAAATGATGAAGATATTTTCCTTGGATACTTCTCAAAAAGTAAAGCATATAAAGTGTATAACAAAAGAATAAAATGCGTGGAAGAAAGCATTCATGCTATATTTGATGAATCTAACATCTTTGTTGAAGCAGCTTTGCAAGGAAGTATGGATGAACACGAGATTGGTCTCAGCAAATATTTAATCGAAAAGGTAAGTGCTCCAGCCCAAACTAAAGGAATGGTCAAGGAAACAAACTTCGTGAACGTCCCCTAGGATCTGGGCATGAGCTAGAAAATTCAGGAGGAACAAACCCTGAAACAATGGTAAGTTCTAAAGAAGGAATATATAAAGGAGCAACACCTGACTCTGTTCCAGAAACAAATAATGAACATTCATAAGAGTTAAACTTGAGGCCCTGGAAGCATCAAAGCTCTCATCCCCTTGATTTATAACCTATCTGGCCAAGCTTCTAAAATCAGCTTATTTTCAGAAGTGTTTTTTTTCAAAAGCTCTTATCAAAAAAGTACTTTTGGTGAGAAGTAGTTTGTGTTTGACCAATAAATTTAAAAAGCACTTTTGAGAAGAAATTAGTGCTTGGCCAAGCTTTTTAAAAATACTTCTAAGTGTATTTTTTTAAAGCGTTTTTCAAATAAGTATTTTAGGGGAGAAATTACTGTCACGACCCGAGTTTATACCCTAGACGCGACATGGTACTTAGGATCAGAAGTGACCCCAAGCAAACGCATGATAAATTATGTTTATATTAAGACTGATTTGTTGTAAAAGTAATATTAAGCGGAAGCTGACTAAAGAATAATCAAATACTGAATAATAACAAAAATCTGAGCAAACAATGAAACTCAAGCTGAATTCAACATATACTATTTGAAAGCCTTTTTAAATGTATTAATGAGTTGCTGGGACAAACCCCCGGATAACACTAATATCTATAACAGAACTAAAAATGGAAACTCGAGGCCTCGGCAAATGAGGACTCACCACTGATAACTGCTAGAAGGTCGCTGAGAGAAACTAGTTGTGGTGCTGAGGCTGGGTGCCTGAGCCTATATCATAAAATGATATAGCACACATAAATATGTGATTAGTACTTTGAATGCATTGAGTATGTGAGATGTAAATAGAACATACTTATATTGAAGGTTTATAAATTATACTGAAATAACACGCGACGACTCTATCTGAAATCTAAAGTACTGTAAATAGTCTAACATATATGGAAATACTATAAGAATAGATAAACTGCAGTAGAGCCGTGAGCATATCCTGAAAACGAATAGATTGGACTAGATTGAGGACTCTGGTGATGTTGTACTATGGAGAGCCTATAACCGACATATAGCCACGTGAGCTAGACGTGGAGTTTGATGTATACACCCCATCAAAGATAGCCTGTTGTACCTTGCCAGGGTATAGTGGATGAACTGTGTGATCACTATCTGGGGGCCTATTTAGGCTAATAACCTATGGTGGCACGTAGTTTTGAGAACCTGGGTGTACTGAACCCAGGTCTGTTTGGTGCTAAGTACTACTCCCACTGAAAATCCTATTTATATCTAGTTGTGTTGATAGCTCAAAACTAATATTCTAAGACNAGGGACCTGCTACTCGTCTATCTGTACCTGCAGGGTGTTGATAGCTCAAAACTAATATTCTAAGACTAAGTCAGAACTACTTATCTGGAAGTGTTCAGAGAATCTAAGGACCTGAAAGAAACTGGGTCCTAAGACTTGTCAGAATTGCTTTGTCTGATAGTGTCGTGACAGTCTAAAGAACAACGAACATGTTGATAAACTGATAGTATTGAATATATAAAGTACTGATAATATTACTGAGACTGAACATACTAAAAGCATTTACTTTCTATTCAAGCATAAGTTCTATCATTCATAATTCAAATGAAATATCTTGATAATACAGTATTTATATCTGAGTTCTAGATTATGCAAGTTTTATCCAAAAATCATGCTAAGGACCAGGGATAGAATACATATTGTATAAATGAGTCTAAAACATGAATTAAAACTAGTAATAGTCTTGTAAAACTTAAAGAATTATCAAAATGAGGAAAATTCATAAGTTGACTAAATAAACCCTAGCTTTTAATTTACAAAGCTGGAACTAATAAGATTTCTGTAAATAATTTGGGACAGAAGGGTGAAAGGAAATTCCTTATTGAAGTCCCACATACTTGTAGAAGGATATCTCTGAGAAAAACCACCTGAACTATGAGGAAGAAAAGAAGCCCTAGCTTTTGCTTGGAAAAGACTTTCTGAGTTTCTACGTACTGAGTCTGTGAGCATGGGAGAGAGAATGAGAGGAAAACGTAGATCAACTCCCTTAATTCCCCTCTAAACGCACCCCAAAATGACATAGTTTAGGAGTTAGGAGATTAGGTTTCTACAAAAATACCCCTGAATATCCTTTTTCAAAAATTGACTGTCCAGATCCAGTGGGCCTCACAACAATCCATTGGTTGTGACCATGACTAGTTGGTGTCAGTCGTTGTTTCTGGACAAGAAATTTCCCTTCTCTGGAATTCTCTCAACGGATGAAATGACGACGTTGGTGGATACAATGGGTTGTTGTTTCTAACCGTTGCCACTGGAGGAAATTTTGAACAGTCTCTAGACTTGACCAACGAACGGGAACAACGACTCGTTAGATGGGACAACAGGTCATTGTTTCCACTCGTTGTCACTGAAGGGATTTCCAATGTCACGGCCCATCTTGGGAGGTATGACTGGCACCTGGTGCCCTACTAGGATCTGAACTTTCTAAGCTAAGTTGTGCACTCCTGCTACAAGCTTACTTCTCAATTTAAGAAAAAAATGGCTATATCTCGGTTGTAGATACAACCTCCGGCCGACAAGGCCTTATAGGCCGCCTGTAAAATGAAATCCAGCCAGCTAGAAACAGGCAACAACAGGAAATCCTATGCGGGCTGACAAGAACACCATGATGTCTAGTTATGACTGTAAAGTAAAACCAGTGCTAAGCTAAACTATGGACGACAAGGCCGCTAATCTGCCAGCTAAACAACACCCCACACGGCCAACACGTAAACTAAAACATATATAGGCCCCATACGACCAACAATAGCTAACCACATGGAAATATAAATATTCTGCAAGCCTCTAGGAGTAATATGATGGTCGGGATAGGGCCTCGACCTACTCATGAACTGTACAATCAAAAGAAGTAAACCTTCTGTCTACAAGCTCCAGAAGAAAGGAGCTAACTGCTCTGATGATGCTGGCTGAAAGCTATGAGGGACCTGCTCCTCGTCTATCCATACCTGCAAGCAAGTAATGCAGCGGCCCAGAAAAGGGCGTCAGTACAATATGTACTGAATATGTAAGGCGATAACTATAAATGACTACAATAAAGAGATAGAACTGAGAATACTGAAATGACGGGACATAGATCATACCTGAGTAATAGAACTTCTTACTATCTAATTTATTAATAACTAAAGCAGACAAAAACCTTACATGGCGCCCATAAGCCGGAAGGAACAACCAGCACAGAATAACCCACCTGGGGGCCCCATAAGCCCTGGTGAGTACACTTCAGTCTAGATACCCCTATCAAGCTCGCACTAGGTCAAATACTAGATATTGTTGTCCTACCGGCCCTCTGGGTCTGCAACTGGGCCCGCTCAGCCCTTGACTATAGCTGTGTCCTAGTCCAGTGGACTCCTTATATCTGCACCCTAGGCACCAAGCTCGACGGGGGTGTATAGAGCAACCACGGAATATGAGCACCTAGGACCCCATCTTTGTCCCTGGTGGACAGCATACCGCTTCGTAGAGTGACGCCTCTTGCCCCTGGCGGGCTTCGACACAGCTAATAACCCTGGGGTCATTCATGAAGGCTATACAGGCATAATCCATCCCAAACTAACATGGAATACGGGTTTCAGCTAATAAAATAACCTAATATAATAGACATGCTTCTGGTATTACTGGTGGGATGAAAACTGAGTTATCATGCTAAAGAAACTAACTTGCCGAAGGAAACTGCCTTAACATACCTCGTTTGCCGATTACTGATTAATTGGCGACTTTCGGTGTGTTTTCAACAGCCCTTCTCAACTGCAATCGTATTACTGGGGAAAAATGACAAGTTTCAGTACTAAATTCAATAAAAACGATAACTTTATATATAAATATTAACTATACTTTAGCTTAATGGATTATAGTCGAAAACTCAAAATTTCTCAAAAGTTCAGGAGGGAGAAACGCTTACTTTAAGCCTGTGATCGTATTGACACTATTTTGAAGCAATTCTGACAACTTTGGCTCGGCAGGGTTACAATTAGCTGGGCGAATTTCGCGAAACTAACTCCGTAGTAATGCTCCCTGCAGCCTTATACTTTGAAACTCGAAGTTAATTTGAATTAGGGTGGCGTTTAGCAGCATAAACGGATGAAATTTACTTGAACTCCTCGGTGGAACATATATATACTTGATGCAGTGGACAGGGGTCCGTGGCACGGACCCTGTCGCACCAATCCAGGGCCGTGTCACGGAGCCCATCGCAGAGGAGCAGGGTTCGTGCCACGCTGCCCCTTTGGGTAGCTGCCTGGCCTTCTCCCGCATGGTCCCGACTCCGTGCTCATTCGACCTTTCCCCAGGCCCCTTTCTCGCACGTATTTCACTCTAAAACTCTAACCAACATATAGATAGGCCGTATAAACATTAGAAACTTATGGGGTGTACATCCTTCACCCCTTAGAAACATTCGTCCTCAAATGTTAACTTCAGCTTACAGGGACTTTAACTCTTTTAACTACTTATTCTAAAAAAAATTTGGCAGAGTCTCCCCTATAATATAGACTATCCAAGAATCCTGAAACGCAGAAAAGTCCAATATAGGCATTTCACATAACACTATAGCAATTGTTTCTCAACAACATTGTATCTAGCTGAGAAATACATATAATACAAATCATGAAACAGTGACTGAATCAATAACCTACCTTAACTGCATAGTATGGACTAAGCCTGGAACAAATGAGGATATTTGGATTTCATGCTATCCTCGGCCTCCTAAGTCATTTCCTCTCTATTCTTATTTCTCCATAGTACCTTAATAGAGGCAACATCCTTAGTCCTCAACCTGTGAACCTGTCGATCTAATATAGCTACTAGAATCTCTTCATGGGCTAATATCTCAGTGACTTGGACATCCTCAATTGGCACAACTCGGGACGGATCCCCTATGCACTTTCGTAGCATCGACAAGTGAAAGACCGGATGAACGGATTCCAATTCTAAAGGTAGATCTAACTCATATGCCACCTGGCCTATTCTCCGAAGGATTTGATACTGTCCAATAAACCTCAGGTTGAGCTTTCCCTTTTTGCCAAACCTCATTACGCCCTTCATTGGCGAGACTTTCAGAAACACCCAATCGTTTACATTGAACTCCAAGTTCCTACGTCGTACATCAGTGTAAGATTTCTGTCGGCTCTGAGATGTCAGAAGACGTTCTCTGATAAGCTTTACTTTCTCTTCTGACTGATGAATTATATCAGGCCCAATTAATCCTGATTCTCCAACCTCGAACCAACCAACTGGGGACCTACATTTCTACCCATATAAGGCCTCATAAGGCGCCATTTGAATCGTTGAATGGTAAATATTATTGTAGGCAAACTCAATAAGAGGTAAGTGTTCATCCCACCTGCCTCCAAAATCCAGCACACACGCCCATAACATATCCTCGAGCGTTTGAATTGTATGCTCTGCCTACCCATCTGTCTGAGGATTGAATGTCGTACTCAGATTAACCTGGGTTCCCAAACCTCTCTGGAAAGACTGCCAAAACCTAGATGTGAATTGTGCTCCCCTATCAGACATGATAGATAATGGGACCCCATGTAATCTGACTATCTCCCTGATATAAAGCTCGCATAATCCTCAACTGAGAAAGTGGCCCTTACTAGCAGAAAATGAGCTGATTTTGTCAACCTGTCAACAATCACCCAAATGGAGTCAAATTTACTCCTAGTACGAGGAAACCTGTCACAAAATCCATATTAATTGCCTCCCATTTCCACATAGGCACTGCTATCTCCTGTGTCAGTCTATCGGGTTTCTGATGTTCGGCTTTCAATCGCTGGCAATTAGGACATTGAACTACAAATTCTGCTATCTCCTTTTTCATTCCTGGCCACCAGTAATTTTCTTTTATATCATGATACATCTTTGTAGAACCTAGATGAATAGAGTAACGGGAATAATGCACCTCGCCCATAATTTGCTGGCGCAGTCCTGCCGCATCCGTAACATAGAGGCGATCCTTATATCCCAAAACTTTGTCTTCGGTTACCTGGAAATCTGTTACTTCCCCTCGATGAACCTTATCTCTGAGCTGAACCAGGTTAGGGTCTTCGTACTACCGTTCTTTCACTTTCACAACTAATGATGATACAGCTGTATTCTGAATTACTGCTCCACTGTCTCCTGAATCTACTATACGGATGGCTAAACTATCTAACTGATGCAGTTCTCGGGCCAGCTCCTGTTGTTCTGGCTTCAAGTGTACTGAACTCCCCATGGATTTACGACTGAGGGCGTCTTCTACAACATTGGCTCTCCCTGTATGGTACAAAATATTCACATCATAGTCTTTCAATAGCTCTAACCAGTGATGCTATCGTAGATTCAACTCTTTCTATGTGAAAATGTATTGGAGGATCTTATGATCGGTGAAAATATCTACATGAACGCCATACAAATAGTGCCTCCATATTTTCAAGGAATGAATCACCATGGCTAATTTTAGGTCATGGGTGGGGTAGTTCTTTTCATGCTTCCTCAGTTGCTTGGAAGTATAAGCAATTACTTTACCATGTTTCATCAAAACACACCCTAACCCGATGCCTGAAGCATCGCAGTACACTGCATAACCCTCTGATCCTTCGGGAAAGGCTAATACTGGTGCTGAGGTCAGTCTACTTTTCAACTCCTGGAAACTCTGTTCACATGCTTCAGTCCAGTGAAATTTAGCTGCTTTCTGAGTAACTTAGTCAAAGGCGCTGCTAAGGTAGAAAATCCTTCCACGAACCTTCTGTAATACCTGGCTAACCCCAGGAGACTACGTACCTCAATCGGAGTTGTAGGTCTAGGCCATGTTTTTACTACTTCAATCTTCTGTGAATCTACCTGTATACCAGCATCTGACACAATGTGGCCCAAAAAGGCCATTGAATTCAGCCAAAATTCACATTTAGAAAACTTTGCATACAGCTGGCGATTCTTGAGAGTCTGGAGCACTGTTCATAGGTGATCCCAGTGATCTGCCTCTGAGCGGGAATATACCAGAATATTATTAATAAATACTATCACAAACAGGTCCATACACGACCTGAAAATGTTGTTCATTAAGTCCATGAACACCGCTGGAGCATTCGTCAACCCGAAGGACATGACTAGAAATTCAAAGTGGCCATACTTGGTCCTGAAAGACGTCTTTGGAATATTTTTCTCTCGAACCCGCACCTGATGATACCCAGATCTTAGGTCAATTTTTTAAAAACATTTTGCCCCCTGTAACTAGTCAAACAAGTCGCCTATTCTGGGAAGCGGGTACTTATTTTTTATAGTGACTTTATTCAGCTCCCGGTAATCTATACACATGAAATGGGAGCCATCCTTCTTTCTCACAAACAAAACTGGTGCTCCCCATGGTGAAATACTCGGCCTGATGAAGCCCTTATCTAGCATATCTTTCAACTGTTCCTTCAATTCTTTGAGCTTAGCAGGAGTCATTCGGTACAGAGGAATAGATACAGGCTGAGTACCTGGTAGTAAATCAATTGCAAAATCGATCTCCCGTTATGGGGGAATACCAGGAAGTTCAGTTGGGAATACATCTGGAAATTCATTAACTACTGGAACTGACTGAAGAGGCGAAGATTTTTCTTGGACATCCTGAACCCTAACAATATAATAAATACATCCCTTTGCTATTGTTACATCCCGTAAATTCTTGACATGTAGATGGTCTATTCGCATGTTGGTTAAGAGTTTTAGAATGCCATACATGCTAGAAAAAGGCCCAGGGAAAGATCGGACAAG
>JACEIK010001045.1:100505-124840 GCA_018107945.1 Datura stramonium | reverse complement strand
AATTAATAGCTCCTTTTAACCTACTTGTTGTGGAGTGTATGATCGAGCAACAAAAAAAAGTTGTTAAAATTTTGTTTTTATAACATTTTTTTAATTATTGTATTTTATTTTTTTCCTTTTATTTTTCCTATTTTGTCTTTTTATTTTATTCTTTTCTTGTTTTATTTCTCCTTTCTTCTCTTGATTCTTCTTTGTAGAACCTCAATATCCATTGATGTTTAGAAGCTTTTGAACTATAGATTTGGAGATTTCACTATTGATTTATTCCTTGCATATTATATCTTGACCTTTTTTAACCTATTACTATACCAAATAAATATCAAGTTTTGTCCAGAAAAATTTTCTACCAAAAAATAAGTCCGGCAAAAATAGTTTGTCGAGAGTCAATATTTTGATAAAGATAAAGATGTTTTTAGTCTCTTCTATTATATATTAGATTTGAGTTTACAAAGAAAAGATTCAAGAATGTGTTTAGATTAGTATGTTTAAAGAAAAACATACCTATTTTGCCGGAAAAAAAAAATTGATGCCGGCGAAAATATTTTTCGGCAAGTAAAGAAAAAATTCATTCTACTCATTTCTCTCCTTTATTTATCAAACCCAACAATTAATTTGATTATAAAAGAATAGAAGAAAAGAAAAGAGAGGATGATGTGAAAAAAGTGGGGAAATGAAGCCCCTAAACTTCTCAAAGAGATGGGGATGAAAGGAAAAGGGGGAAAATAAAAAAGGAAAAAAGTAAAGAAATATAAAAAAGGAAAAAAAAATAAGAAAAAATAAAAATAGTAAACGACGTATTAAACTAGGATTCATGTACAATGGACACACTCTTCTTCAAAATTGATATTGAGCTGGAAAGATTATATTAATTTCACTTTGAATTGATTCAAGAGGTCATAAGAACCCCACTGAGAAAGCGTCTTCCTAAAACTAAAATACAAGTTTAAGAAGATAATTATGTATTATCTTATATTAATCAACTTGTTAGAGATAAAATGCATATGACGGATGCAGTCGTGTATTCAATGGTTTGGTGTTAATGCCACAGGTCTGTTTAGCCAACTAGTCAAAAATAGCTTAGTTGAGAAATACTTTTTTAAAAAAATAAATTCAAAAAATACTTCTGAAGAGGAGTTTGTGTTTTTGGCTAATACTTTTTTGAAAAATTGTTATAGCCCTGATTAGGAGAAAGGATGACACATCCAACCATCATTTGTAAGATTCAGTTATATACTGAACCATTAGTTCAGGGTTCAAACTCAGAGCAAAGACAGCAAGAGAAGCAACCAAAGTCCAGTTTGGGAAAAACCTAAGTTTCCATGTCTGACTTAACAGAAATTTGTCTAATTTGCCAAATGCTTCATTCAGCTCCTGCCTCCTTCAGAAGGCTTGGCTTCAGAATTGGCTGTTTGAGATCCAGCTCCTCCTTTAGAAGGCCCTGCAGCAGCGGCATTGGTTGCTGGCCGAGGGCACATCACATTCTTGATCACAGAGAAGTAGAGATCAAAATCTGCTCTGTATTTAGAGCAGTTTGCTTCAATCCACTTCTCAGCTACACTGGTGGGCACACTATCCTGGTTGTCCCGCCCATGCTCTTCAATGATAGGGCGAATTTCTTCATATACGGAATTGAGCTTCATCGTGGCTTCATTTTTTATACCCTGCATGACATTGGCAAAAGTGTTGTCAGTCATGATGATAACAGCTACTGCATGGAAGCATTCTATCCAACCCGCCAACACCCCTCAAGTTTTCGTGTTCCCTCTTCCTCTCTCGCAAGTGCTATAGAATAGATAATGAACCAAATCCACTGATATATGCTAAAAGCATTACCATCTTCCAAGGATTTTCAACAACACATCACCACATTCCGCGTTAGAACACTCCTCGACACTACTACAATGACATTGCTGTTATAAAACATCTGAAAACTTAACAGAGAGAGTTGCTATGGTCCAATAGAAAAAAAGGACTCAGCTGAGAAAGGTGGACTTTGATTTCCCTGCTCATATGGACTTTGCACACTAAGGTGTCTTGAATGTTGTGTGTCTATAGATCATTTTTTTTTTCAGATAAGCAAGGCTGTGCATATTCATGTTGCAGCAAATCATCAGGCAGATTATCAAATATTATCAGAAATTGCAGGACTTCTTTGCTAGAAAAGGACCCACTATCCACATCAAGGAGGATTGACAAGGATCATCACATAATCCCAATTCTTGAAGACCTTTGCATTATTTTAACAGAGATGAACAGTTACATTTTCACGATGACAAGTATATACAATTAGAATACAGTAAACAGGCTTCCCTACTTCATGAGAATACAAGGAAATAAAATTGTGTAAATGAGAATACCACCAAGTGAAGGGTATGATATCAGCTCTACTAATGATTCACAAGAGCAGAAAAATCTTCTGCTCAAAAGAGTCGTATAACAAGGAAAGTACACGTCATCCTAAAAATATGGAGTTTGGCTCTGGTCAGCTGGGTTTTCAAAGTAATATGGCCATCAATATGTTTTGTTACAGCAGAATAAGATTTGGGTTTCATGGTGAAGCACAATATTAAATAAAATAATAACCATAACAATATAAAACTGTAAAAATATGACACCTGGATCTTAACTCAACTCCGAAACCTAGCTCATAAGAGGAGGATTACCCAAGTCCATATAAGCAGACCACAAGTTTATTCCCCAACTGATGTGGGACTCTAACCCACTCTAACACCCCCTTCACGGCTAGGCTCAACTAGAACGTGGACCCGGGAGCCCAAATAGGGACGAATCTAGCTCTAATACCGTGTAAAGATATGTCACTTGGGCCTAACTCAACCCAAAAATCTAGCTCACCTGAGAGGGTTGCGCAAATTCATATAAGCAGACCACCAGTCCATTCCCCAACCGATGTGGGACTCTAACCCACTCTAACAAAAATGAACAAGAGAAAAGATCGAGAGAGAACACACATAATATGATTGGCGCAAGGGGCAAATTTGGAGCTACATTAAAGAAATACTACTCCTTAGAGAACATACTTGTACAATGATATCTTTATCTAACAAAGTCCTCATCAAGCTAAATGGAGTAGAAACATTAGCCTCTGTTTTTTCAATTAAGTAAGTTGTTTTATTAAAAGCATCAAGGAGATGGACAAAAGATTACAGATTAAAAGTAGGAACATTAGCCTCTTATTTCAACCCCATGGAAAAATATGAAAGAAAAAGTCAATAAAGTTGCCTAACCATGACGTGTTAAAGTCCTCATCAAGCTAAATGGAGTAGAAACATTAGCCTCTGTTTTTTCAATGAAGTAAGTTGTTTTATTAAAAGCATCAAGGAGATGGACAAAAGATTACAGATTAAAAGTAGGAACATTAACCTCTTATTTCAACCCCATGGAAAAATATGAAAGAAAAAGTCGATAAAGTTGCCTAACCATGACGTGTTACAAAGAAAAAGTGATCATACCTCGTACTTAGTAACTTCTTCTCGTGCTTCCTTTGATGCAAACATTTTAGCAAAATCTCCATCATTCACTTGCTTACGGCCGGAAGATTTGCCCTTCCGCTTGGGAATGCGCTGAGACTTCTTCTTTGGAGTTGAACCAGATCCAGTATTATAATTCCTACATGTGCTATTACTTCGCTCACCATCGTTCGATATCTTAGTGTGCTCATTTCCTCCACTAGTTCCAGAGATCACTGGAAAAAATTCATCCTCAGCCGAGTCATAAAGTGGAACTTCCTCCACCGTGTATCTGCATTAAGAAAGCCAGATTGAAATAAACATCTAAGAATTAGAAGAAAATGAGTAAAAGCTGTAGCATCCGAACTATAATATCATAGGCAATTTTCTCCGGTGAAACTCATAAAGCACTACCTGAGATTTTTCTCTTATTATTGTTGACAAATAAGTGAACTACCTTAATTATATCATTTAGTTAGAAAGTAAAGCTCGAGTCATCCAACAGTGAACCAAAATGAAACAAGATTCATCTTTCTTTGTACATATATTTTTTGATCAGTCCCTTACTACTTAAACATGTAATATTTCATAAAATAGTATATTCTCTCTTTACCGTGTTTCTTTTTTTATTTTTGACGATGCTGTCTAGGTCAGCTTGCCCGCATCTGAACTAATTCCAGCGAGTACCTACTATGTCCCACCAACACAGGTACTGGATAACTCTGTTTACCAAGGCTTAGGCAATTAGGAAGAAATCACCTAGTGTTTTTAAGTCTCCCCTGGGATTTGAACCCGAAACTTCATGGCTATCCCCAATTCATTGACCATTAGATCACACCCTTGGGTTCTCTCTCCATATAATACCATGTTTCTTACAAGAGGAAATGAAAGGCTAGCTACTAGGTGTGAAACAGAAAGAGAGTATGACTATTTAATAAATCATAGAGCAGTGAGGAGCATGCTCATCCCATATGATATCCTTTGAGCTTTCCCTTTCCTAAGATCCTAGATGTGGTACCAACACATGAACTTGGTTACAGTTTTGACCAGTTCGTCGGCAAGTCAAGGAAAGGTTTGTTCATATTGTCTAGAAATATCATTTTCGGTCTATCTATCGATTGAACCAAAGGCTTGGGCTCTTGTTGACAGACATAAGTAGGATTAAGAATAGGGGAAGAGTGGCTCTACTCATACTTCTGCTTATGGAAATACATAAGACACCCAGTAAAACATGCAAGATCTCTTACAAGGTCCTTGCCAATCACATTTATATATCTCATTGAGGTTTGAATGGTATCTCTAATGTTTCTCTTTTACTGAGAGAATCAAGATGTAGAAGTAACGGAAAGAGAGCAACTCCTGAATAATTACTTGAGATAAATCCAAAACTTTGAAGATCTAGGAACAATATGTTGAATGCAAGACTACTTCAAGTCTTCTAAAATAAACATACAGGTCTAATCTCCTTGTTGTGAATCCAAAAGTCCACTTCCTTTTTCGTAACTCACAATAAAACATAGAATTTTTATTGAGTTAACAATAACAACACAAGGAAGAGCACACATGTCGATAACAAAAAAAAAAAAAACAGAAGAAGAAGAAGAAGAATACATGGGGAGAAAATTACCAATCTAACACAGCTATAGACATCTTTATTTAAGGTTTTTAACTTCCACGACTCTTTAAGTTTTCCATTGCCTATTGCATAAAAGCAAATCAAGTTAACAGAACCAGAACCTTAAGATTTGTACAAACTACAACAAACAAAGTTGAGCATTACCTGTCATCTCCATCTTCCCAAACATGGTTGTACTCCTGAGACAAGATAAAAAGGGAACAAAAGAATAAGAAATGAGATTGACAGACTCATATCGAATTTAGAAGCATCTATTATGTTCTAGAAAACAGAAGAAAGCATATGCCAATAGGCAGCTCTTTTCTCTCCCTTCTTTGTTGCATTACCAATATGAGCACCTTTACCACATTCTTTCTCATAAAATTTCGTTTGAAAGTACTTAATTCTACTATTTTACGTTGATTGGAATTATACTTCCTCCTCAGACAATCTCAAATCAACTGTGAATTCTATGACCGATATGATAATTTAAAACCCCTTAAGATTGCGTATTCAGGACTCAGGATTAGAACACAGTGCTCCCCATCCTGAAAGACAGTGACAATCAGTTTACATGCTAACACGTCAGCTGTGTGGCTTATCAATATCAACAAGAAACAAAATCTATAATCTCATTGATCAACCATGCTTTAAATGAGAAAAGCGAAGAAGACATCTACTGCATAAACTTCCATTGTTGTGCTCCAGGTTCAAACATAATAAGCAATAAGCATTTATCATCTTCTTTATTTTGCCTGGTGTAATAAGCATTTGTCCTGGATAACTTTCCTTTTCAGCCTCAAAAGCAACACCCTACTTATCCTCCAATAAAATTTAAGGTCCGTATATTCTGGTGTATTTTAGGCACTTGGATGAAGGAAGGAGATAGATGTACAAGAGGGAAAGGAAAATGACTGCCAGACATCGAGAGCTTCACATTTGAGAAGTACAAGATATCATTCTTTTAAGATAGAAGATGATGATGAAGTCTTCACTGAATCAGTAGACGAAGACAAAGATAATTTTTTAAGATGTCGGAACTCCGCAACAATTTTAACATACTTCACTAAAGAACAGACCATGTTTAAAAAAGAAAAGACAGAGTTTGGAAAATATACCATATCATAGTATCTGACTAGCGGATTAACATGTTTCAAGTCATTTAGAGTTTTGGAAAAAATGTGCTCGGACTTGGGAAATGTGCCTCCTTTTTTCTCTTTCTAAAATCTTCTTTTCCGGTGAGCCTTCTCTCCCCTCATGGGAGGGAAGATCTTTTTTGCTTCAGGGAACAAATCCTTTGAGATCTACGAAGAATATGGGCGCCAAGACAAATGGTTTGTTTGGGTGCAGCGAGGCAGAAGGCTTACTAGTCAGATTAAACTAGATGAGAAGAACCTTAGATGGGTGTGTTCGCAGTTACAACAAGCTTCACGCGGCCAAGGGAATCTTTACAGTAGTTGGGGAGGAAAATTCAAGCATACATATACAGGGTATATCAGAACTACAACATTTATGGAAGATTCGTAAGAGTAGAAACAATAGCAGGGGAGAGGAGAAAGCAATTATTATTCCAGAAAATGTGTACAATGGGGGATGGGGAGACATAGCAGGGAAGATCCTACGACTTTTGGGGGAAGAAACAAACCACAAGTACAAAGAACCATTGATATTAAAAAGAGATCCTTCCAAAGAGCAGCAGAAATCTCTCAATGGCCAGGGCAAAGAAGGGCGAGCGACCTCGAAGACCAGGATGAAAGCTCCAATTTCCTCTCCAAGTGTTTCATTGGAAGCTTCAATGACCCATTCCACTATAGCCCAAAAGTGGAAATCATCCAGGCTTGGTTTCTCAAGATATTGCAGGTGACAGCGGGATTGTGAGTCGCACCGATTTCGCACAACAAATTTTTATTCGAACTGCCTTCAAGACAAGCAGCAGCCAGAATCAAAGCTGGAAATAATGAGTGTAATTGCGGCCCGATATGTTATTTGCCCCATTGACCCAATCTTTTTACTCCCCTGATGCTGTGACAGGTGACCCCTATTTGTCTCTGTCAAACTCAGCGATTTTGAATTAAAGTTACTGGGGTAACTGAGCTTCTTCATATTGACCGGAGAATAAACCTGCATCTCCTTTCTAGGGTTTGAAGAAACATCCTCCACCTGCTTTCCGGTGGCTTCTTTCTTCTTCTCCGCCTCTCCCCGGCTATCGGAGATGAATAGAGTAGTTTGGTCTTCCACAATCGTCACCAAATATCTCAAATTACCAACATACAAATCCACTTCCTTTGTGAGTTCTTCCAAGGTGTTTGTAGCACAAATGCGAGCCCAAAAGAGATGGGCTCTTGACTTCGTGTCTGCATCTGCCCCCATGAGACCTCCACATGCTTCCCCGATACGTTGGAAAGATTCCATGGTCCAGCCATTCAAGGGCATCCCGAAAGCCTTGACCCATTTGTGCCCCACCTCTGATTTTGCTGGAGCATGCTCAAACTCCGTCGACCCAACACTTTTAAAAGGATCCTAACACTTTTAAAATTACATCATGACTATCTATGTTTTCAGATTTACACCAAAACCCAAAAAGAAGATGCATTTAGATTTAATCTTCTAAAGAGTATGCTTGTACTTCAAAGCATCTAGAGTTTCTCTCCTTCCAAATTGTCCACCAGATGCATGCCGGGACAATTTTCCATTAGTCTTTGTTGCCACTATTCCCTTCATTCCATCTTGCCAGAAGATCAACAATGTTGCCAGACATTGTCCACCTGACAAGTTTCAAATTTATGAACATATCTCATAACTGGATTGTGAATTTACAATGGAAAAACAGATGATTAATTGTCTCCGCCTCCTCTCCACATAGAAGCAACTTGAACATAGATGAATTCCCATTCTAAGATTCTCCCGAGTCAAAACAGCTCCTATAGCTACCAACCAAGTAAAAGACACCACCTTATATGGAATCTTCACTTTCTTTATGTGTTTCCATGGCCAAAAGCTTAATTGAAATCCCACTTGATTTAGATCTCTATATCCAGATCCAACTGAGAGCATCACAATGGCTTGTTTTTTCCATTTGAGGCAATCAAAACCCTCTTGAAGCCCCCTTGAATTGTTCCAAAAGCTTCAACATCTCTGCTATTCTTGGTATTTCCTAGTCTAGTAGTGCCTTTCTGAAAATTAGGTCCCATCCCCAAGGAGACAATACATCACTAACTGTGACACTTTGTTGTAGGTTGAGGTCATACATGTGATGTCAGGGAATAGAGCTTTAATGTTGTCCCCACCCATCCATTTGTTCGCCTCAAATAAGGTTTTCCTTCCATCCTTAATGTTGATTCTCACCCTGCATTTCAAATACATCCACATGTTCCTGATTGATCTCCAAAGACTGATTCCATAAGGAGTTGTCACATTTTCAGTAATCCAGTAATCTTCTTTCCCATACTTAGCTCTAATAACTGAGCCCCATAATTTGTGTTCTTTCCTGGTGAACCTCCATAACCACTTCAGTAGTAAACGTTTGTTTTGCTTCTTCAAGCTTCGGATACCAATCCTACCATCTTGCTTGCTGTTAATCACATCTTCTCATTTAACCAAGAGAAAAACTCTCTTCTCTTTGTTAACCGCCACAAGAAATTCCTTCTTATAGCATCCAAACTCTCTTCCACCCTAACTGCTAGAGGGAATAGGGACATGATGTATGTGGGAAAAGCATCCAGAACCAAGTTAATTAAGACCAATCTGCCTCCCAAGGATAGATATTGAGATTTCCATCTTGATAATCTTTTCTCACACCTCTCATTGACTCCATAGGCGAACCCAGAGTTTGAAAACGTTGGGGGCACCATTATCTTAATATAAATATTAAGAAACTTTCAATGAAGACTGAGGGATACCGTGTCGGACTGGTCACTGATGGCATGAGCAGTAACAAAAATACAAGTATATATAGGTCAAATATGATTATAAGAAAAAACCTTTAATACAAATAAACTAATTGAGAGATATAGCTTAATGGTTAAGATTGTGCAAAGTGTAGTAAGAAGATGCAGGTTCGAATCCCTGCCCAATCATTTATGCGTTTACTTTTTCTTTAAGTGCAAAGGCAGATGTTTTAAAACAAAAAATATGTTCAGCGTGATGCTACAGGGACTCAAACCCGAGTCTCAAGCACGGCACTACTACTGCGTACCAGCGTGCCCCCACGAACTTTCAATTTTTGGGGTGCACAATTTAGTATATAATGGTTTCTCAATATATACGTAACTTTTTCCGAAGTTAACGGATGCACATGCACCCCCGAGCTTTCATGTGGGTCCGCCTCTGATTGACTCCATTCCATATGTTTGTGGATTTGCTTTTTTCCCCAAGAGACACATACAAACATGGTTGGGGTATTTCCCATCTCTCCACCTAATATATCCACCAGCTCTTGTATATTGTCTACTGCATTCACGGGAAAGATTCGACTCTTTCTCCAGTTTATATGTATGCTTCAAAGAGATATCTCAATTGGCTCTGATCAGCATCACAAAATATCAGTGTATCATCAGCATACTGCAAATGTGTAACTTCTGAACTTTTGCTTGATTCCATGACACACTAAAACCACTGATCCATCTATTTCTATATGTTGTGCTTAACATGTTGTCAAGGCCCTTCGTAGTAATTATGAAAAGGAAAGGCGAAAGGGGGTCGCATTGTCTCAACCCTCTTTTAAAAGCAAAGAAACCTTTTGGTGCCCCATTTATCAGAACTGAGAATTTAACAGAGGTGACACAAAATTTCATCCAACTAATCTAATTTCTTCCAAACCCCATTTGCTGCAACATTCTAAACAAAAACTCTCAATTTACATGGTCATAGGCTTTTTCTATATCCAGTTTGCACATTATTCCTGGTTTTTTCTGTTTTACTCAAGAATCAATCACTCATTAGCTATCAGCAATGCATCAGTGATTTGTCTTTCCTTTATAAAGGTCATTTGTAGTGTGTCCACTAACTTGTGTATCACTTTTTTTAATCTTTCTGTGTGGATTTTGGACACCAACTTATAGAAACTCCTAATAAGACTGATAGGTCTGAAATCTCTCAAATCTTTTACTCCATTCTTCTTAGGGATTAAAACCACATAGGTAGCATTGAAGCTCTTTTCTAACATCTCCTGAGAATGGAAGTTTAGCACTACAACCATCAGATCAGTCTTTATCACCTGCCAACATTTGATAAAAAATCCCATAGTGCATCTATCAGGTCCTGGAGCTTTATCCATGGCACATAATTTCAAACATTCCAGTACCTCGTTCTCCTCAAAGTTGTTTTGTAGGTTATTTAGGTCATCTTCATAGATAGTGGGACAGTTAACCAAATTACAAATCGGTCTCCACTCTTCAGTTTCATCATATAGTTACCGATAATATTGTACAATCTCCCTTTTAATGTCCCCTGGATCATCGATGCATTCCCCTTCCACCACAAGCTTATCAATATAGTTATTTCTCCTATGTGCATTGGCCATTCTTTGGGAGAACTGTGTGTTCTTGTCTCCTTCTTCAAGCCACAATACCCGAGATCTTTGTCTCCATGCTATTTCCTCCCTTTTGCCAATTCCTCAAAGTTCATGACCATACTTGTTTTTTGGATATTTCCTACATTGTTAGTTGTCTTGTTGTATGTCATCTAGTGTGTTAATTTGAGCTAAGATATCATTCTTCTCCTTTTCCAGATCACCGTGATTGTTTTGATTCCACTCCTTCAATTTACCTTTGAGAGCGTTAAGTTTCCAAGCAAGAATATAGTCCGGCCTACCTCTGGTGTTCAGAGTTGACAACAATTCCTGAACTCTATCACAGAATCCATCGGTCTCTAGCCACCAATTTTCTAACTTGAAATATGATTTATTATGCTCCCAATTTCCACACTTTAACATCAGTGCTTTAAAAAGAAGTGGAAGGCTAGTGGGCCTCTTTTTGATATTATCAAAATAGGAGCAACCCATATTATGACACCAATTATTTCGATCCCCTTTCAATCGAAATAGAAGGTCCAGATGGCGGAGGAAAACAGCAATCACCAGTGGCCTTTGCATGCAACTCAGAAGCAGATGATGAAGCAAAGACATCAAGGCTTTTAATTCCAAGAGCCCCACCTTTTGAAAGAGTTTGAAACAATAAGTAGCTCCAAGTTGGATCTTTCATCTTGTAATGCACTCTCTTCCATGACACAACAAGAATACAATTGGGTCAATGCATATAAGCACTCCAAATGTAATCGAGACGTCAAGATGGACCAAGACTGTCTTGTTTAAAGCGTGCAAAGCTTTCGGGATTAATGCGGGTAGGGTTTGAACACGAGATACTTGGAATGGTGCTAAGGATGGAACAAAAAAGGCAGGAGCAGATTGAGAAGCAACAACAATCACCACCCACAACATTGAGAAAGGGGAAGAAGAAGCAAACTCTGGAATCGGGAAGATTAAAATGAGAGATGAACTCTGATTGACAAGGAGGTACTACAAAGCTTCCTCCACATGAAGATAAAATTTCTAAGATGGAACTTCCGGGGTCTAGATGAGACAGAGAAAAGAACTATAATTAAGTTACTTATCAGCAAATGGAGGGCAGACATAGTTTGCTTGAAGGAAACTAAAGTTGAATGGTCACCAAGCTGTATCCAACAATTATGGGGTAACAAATGGGTTGAATGGGCCGATTTAAAGTCTAATGGTAGGAGTGGAGGCATTTTAATCCTTTGGGACAAAAGGCAGTGGAAAGTCAGGGATATTCAAAGGGGCTATTACACCTTGTCTTGCTTGACGGAGAGTACACAAGAAGAGTTCATACGCTGTTTCACAGGTGTTTACGGACCTCACTCCAATCCACAAAAAGAGTTACTTTGGCATGAGCTTGCAGCAGTAAGGGAATTATGGAATGATTAGTGGGTACTCAGAGGAGATTTTAATGTTATGAGAGTGAAAAGTACAATTGCTATAGAAGATCCAGCACAATGAACAATTTCAGTAACCTCATTATTGATTTGGGCATCATTGATTTGCCTTTACAAGGGGCTAACTTCACATGGTTTAGGATTGAGTATTCTTTGCAAGCTTCTAGAATAAGCAGGTTCCTAATCTCCCGGAATGGAATGATAATTTCAATGCTATAAAACAGATAGCTATGCCAAGAGCTTTCTCAGACCACAACCTCTGTTTCTATAAAGTGGTGATAGGGACACTAATCCCTCTTATTTCAAGTTTGAAAATATGTGGCTAAAAACATAAGGTTTCTCTGAAATGATCAAAACATGGTGGCAAAACTACAACATTGGTGGTAGCCCAGACTTTATCTTGTCGTAGAAGCTTAGGAATCTATAAAAAAAGATATCATTAGCTGGAACAGAGACCTTTGGAAAACTGGAAACTCAAAGAGAAAGGATGTTAGAGGAATTAGCTACCTTGAGAAAGCTACTGAAAGCAGACATGTCAGTCACAGGGGAGAAGGAGAGAACAACTCAGCTGAAGCTTAAACTTCTAGAAATAGCCAAGATTGAGAAGGTAACCTGGAGATAACAGTCTATATTTTGTGGCTTAAAGAAGGGGACAGGAACACCAAATCAGAGAGTAGCCAAATCTCACGGGAGGAATAATCAAATTGACAAGCTAGTGATTACTGAGGAGATCTGTGATGACAAAGGAGAAATCAAAGCTGAAATTTTGAGATTTTATCAAGCTTTATACAAGGAGGATGAGCAGTGGAGGCCCAAAGCCAGCTTTGAAAATCTCAATAGTATCACTCAGGAAGAGAAAGTTGGCGAAAGAATCTTTGAAAGAAGAAGAGGTAAGAGCACCCATCAACTCATGTGCTCCAGATAGAGTCTAGGGCCCGACGGGTACACAATGGCCTTTTACCAAAGTGCCTAGGATTTCATCAAGGTCGATATTATGGGAGCTCTCAATCATTTTCATCAGCAACCCCACATGGTCAAATCAACCCAGCACTTATCCCAAAAAGAAAGGGAGCCTTACACTTTAGAGACATCAGGGAGTGTTTACAAAATCTTGCCAAAATGTTAGCTGAGGGGCTCAAAACAGTGATCTGGAAACTGGTGTCAGGGGCAAAATGCTTTTCTTAAGAATAGACAAATCACATATGCTTCTTTGATTGCAAATGAACACTAGATGGAAGATTGAAATCAAGAAGACCTGGGATTTTATGCAAACTAGATGTGGAGAAAGCTTTAGACAAAGTGAGTTGATCATATCTATTAGATGTGTTGAAGCAAATGGGTTTTGGAGATGGATGGATTAAATGAATCAAAAAACAATCTCTCAACTGTAAAAATACTCCATTCTGGTGAACAGAGCGCCTGTTGATTTTTTTTCTCTTCTCAAAAAGGATTAAGATAGGGAGGCCCTCTTTCCCCTTTCTTATTCATTTTAGCTATGGAGGGTCTTAGCAAGATGCTGGACAAAGGTAAAGAAAATAACTGGATCGAGGATTTCAAGGTGGAAAGCAATCCAAACCATTCTATATTAATATCAGTCTCCCACTTGTTATATGCCGATGATACCCTAATTTTTTGTGGGGCTGAGACTCTTCAAGTTCTATATCTCAATTTAACCCTAATGTTATTTGAAGCTATCTCTAGACTTCACATCAACATGATGAAGAGAAGGATCTACCATGTCAATGAAGTACCAAACTTTAATGTTCTGGCAGGGATTCTGGGGTGTGACATAGGTTCCTCCCCTTCTACTTATTTGGGCCTCCCTTTGGTTGCAAAATACAAAGCAACTGCTGTGTGGAATGCAGTGGTGGAGAAGATGGAAAAAAGGCTGGCAAACTGGAATATGCAATATCTATCCTTGGGGGAAGGCTAACTTTAATCAATAGTGTATTGGACAGTACACCTACTTACATTATGTCCCTCATTCTAATGCATATGAGGTGAAGGAGCAAATGGATGGTCTAAGAAGCGCCTTTCTATGGGAAGGAAGCAGTGAAGAGCATAAATTTCACCTTGTGAAATGGGATAAGGTCATACTTGTAACACCCCGCATATTTTAAAACAACTAACCCATTAAGTTGAAGACATACGAGTCGAATCTTTTTCGCTTTATGTCGTCTGGCAAAGAGATGTTGGGAGAATGAAGTTCCAAATGGGTGGTCATATCATGAAATGGATTTATGAAGGTGGTTAAAGAATAAAACCAAAATTTTAGGCCAAAGGCATTGCCCGGTGGCAGCTGATTTTTGAGTTATGTTTGTGTCCTCTTTTGGGATCAGTTGGACAACCCCTCAGTTTAAACCTAAGTTGCTTGGACTCCGGTATCCGATACGGGTGCAACTCTAGAGGTTGGATCCTTAATGATCTAAAGTTTAATATTCAGGGATGTGGATCCAGATATGGATAAGAGTGCAGGGATTCGACTAAAATAATTTAAATATCTAAAAATAGAGTTAAATGTCTAAATTATGAAAAGTTATGTGAAAAACTTACAAGGTAATATGAGGAAAAATATTGATCAAGAGGAGAATTTCAAAAGATTATATAAGAAAAAGGACTATCATAGAAATTTCTACATACGAGGTACTCCATTTTCTTCAATTTCACCTTAGAATTTGTTTTGATTACAACAATCATTGTATCTGTTCCAAACTTCTCCATTTATTTTGGTCAAAGTACCCAAAATCGGTTGACCAAATCCGGTAAAGATCCCACACCCGCGTCGTGTCGACATGGGTGCGGCACCAAAAGTGAGGAGTCCGAGCAACTTAGGTTTAAACCAAGCAGTTGAAAGTTGGAGTATGTGGAAAGTGGACAAGTACATCAAGAAGATCTGGCAGATGATCCCAGCTTGCATTTTTTGGTGTCTATGGACAGGAAGGAGCAAAAGATGTTTCGATGGGACTTCAACTCCTAACTGCTCTCTAAAGTTCAAGTGTTCGATAAATCTTTTTAATTAGAGAAATCCATCCCCTGTAAATCATGTCATTTCGCTTTTAGATTTTATCAGCTCCCTCTCGGTGGCTTAGCAGCCTTGAGTTTTTGCTTCTGGTTTTAAACCCCCAGTCCATACTTTTTTTTTTTTGGCAGTAGCTGGAGTTATAACCATCTTAATCTGTAATCACTCTTGCATCTCCTTGAGGCCTTTTCAATACAACAACTTACTTTATCAACCAAAAAAAAAAAGTATATGACTAGCAAATTCAATCTACCATAAGAAATTAATCTGTTTGTTGTCTAATTCTGGAAAGAAGGAACAAGTGAAATGATGCTACGAAGGGCATTCCAGATACAACAATTCACAAGAAACTTAAGATACCTGGAATCCTTGAGACTTGGCACCCAGAAAAATAGAACAGTTTGCAGCTCCACACAGACAACGAACAGTTGCACCCCCATACCACTCAAAATTATAGTTATACGCCAGCTCCATTCCAACAGAAATATCTTGCTTTGCAAATATTCCTACCCTTGTTTCCCCTAACACTGTCCATTTCCTTGTTTCACAATTTGGTTGGCTGGGAAATTCAGGAACACATAGTATCAGTGCTATCAATCAACACCAATTAACCAAAATAATATGCCACGGACTGACCATGATCTGTATCTTATTTCACTTTTCATCATTTTAACAACTGACATTTCAGCACTTACCATGAATGATTTATGAATCTTGCAAGACTTCCCTTCCGGGTAGCATCAATGAAATAATTAGCATTCAGAGATATTATGTACGCGTCCTTGAGTTCTGCACAAATCATATGAAATTATAGTAGTGATCTGTAGATACTTTGATAACCATCTCTAATGTTGATAATTACCATGAGCTTCATAAGCCTGAGACCTTTTCTTTGCTGCTTCAGATGATATCACTTCTCCACAGTATTCAATGATGAACTGTCCAGCCTAATAATGTAAAGAGAGTGGAGCAATTGGTTGATTGCAGCTAATTAGTAATTACGAATAAACCATAACTACAGTTACTGCTCAAAGTCCTTCGATATATTCCAGAGAGAGCTCGAATTTGATAGGCTCAATTCTAGAATTTTTTCTTCACGTGATCATCAATAAAAAAAAATCTTTTTGTATATGCCGAAACTGTTCTATACAAACTAATTGGTCACCTAAAAATTAAAATAGGTGGGTACTTCAGCAGAATTACCTTTATATTCTCATCAGCTAAAAGACCCCAACCACGCCCTTCAGTCCTGAACAACTTGGTTTTTGCATATTCACATTTCTGGAATCTCTGTGGACAGTAAGCAAAACACTTCAAAACAATACACCTAAAACTATCTAAATGACATTCACTGTTTCTTTCAAAGACGGCACAGAGTAGAATCTCCCATTAGTTATTGAAGCAATCAATCGCATACAAGGAACTACAAACTCCTCCTCCATGCAGTAGATGGAATGATAAATTCAAGTGAGAAAAATTCTCAACACAGAAAGAACTAAATGACAAGCAGCAGTTTTTTATTTATAAAGGAATACTAGAACGGTAACCTTGGAGCAAAGACAAAGTCATCTCCGTGTGACCTATACGTCACGGGTTTGAGCCATGGAAGTAGCTACTAATGCTTGCATTAGAGTATGCTGTCTACATCACACCCCTTGGAGTGTGACCCTTCCATGGACCTTGCTAATGCGGGATGCTTTGTGCACCAGGTTGTCCTTTATTTACAAAGAAATAACTAGGAGCAATTATGCCATACAACAACTTCTTGGAACAAATAATGTTCAATCAAACAGAGAATCCCAGCTCCTCAGTGTATCTGCTAGATTAAAGACTAATTGCAAAGCAGCATTTAATCACACATCGATGAAATAGGAAACCTTCTGTACAATTACAGTGATCGATAGTTGCATAATATCAATCAGATCCAACTATCACACCTTCCCAGAAACCTTCTTGCCACAACCAAATCTATAAGCAAATGAGTCACCATTTACAGTTACAGAGAGCACATGACCTCTCTAGGGTATCACATATACAGCAATGACACGCTTTGCTGCACGAACATAGCATGAAAATTTTATACAGCTCGACTTCCTCATATCACATAAATCTCTAGAAACAGCAGCATATGGTGCTTTTAACAGCCAAAAGATGTTTTAAATCAAAGGTGTGAAAGGAGAGAAAAGAAGGTTGAAAATGTTCAGTAGTTGGCGGTTTACAACATACAGTAGAGCTCCTTCATTGAAGTATGGTCTACACAAAATTAGGAAGAGTTCCTAGTCACAAGGATGCCTAATAATAGACCTATAGTACAACCATTAAGAATATTCTCTTTTTTATAACCGTGGTGTTCGGGCCAGCTTGCGCCCTCGGCCCACCCACGAAGGATTAGATAGATAGAAGAAATCATCTGGTATTTTTGCCTCTGCTGGGTTTTGAACCTAATATCTCATGATTCTCAACCCACTTCATTTCCACTAGGCCATACCCTTAATGTTCCATTAACAATATTGCTTATAACAATTTGAACAATTAACCCTATACATATACGACAAATCTAGATGAATTCTAACTATCACAATGAAGTTAAAGATCGTATGCTTCACTCATACCACACAAATACCTGATATCTAGATTTTTAGCTAACACAGAGACTTCATTCGACAGATTTTCTTGCATGAAATAACTAGAAAGGTTAGTTAACATGAAATATAGACTTGACATATTAAATAAAGTGACATCATCTGTCCACATTAGATGTGTAACATGGCAGATGCACATGATGTAGTGCTCATGTTAAGAGTTTGTCAGCTCATTACAATCATCGTGAGGAACTAAGGTTTAGCTGCCTTGTAATAATCGACTCCAACATTCTCTTATTGCTGGGCAGTTTCTAATCAAATCACTTTTACTGATCAAAATAATGTTTTGTTTTTTCCTTACATGGTATAGGCTACAAACTCACCCAGAATATTTTCATTTTTAATAAAATGGATCCAAATATAAAGCGCAGAGTCTAGGACATGAAGGAGTGGACAAATGGTACGAAATATTAAAGAATTAAGTCTTTCTAAATCCAACCAGAAAAGAAATAAGTAAAAGATCCAAGAATAATCACTTTTAAGAAAGAAATGTGGAGTTATGGATCAAAGAATATGAGGGCTGCTCCTAGCCTGCACAGAACTGAATCACTAGCTGTCCCAGAACACAACATTTTTGAATAAACTTGTATTTTAGAACAGTTTTACGGTACGGAATTTGGCTCCAAAGTGAGCAAGACCGGTCCCTGGAAAGGTGAATGAAGAGAAGCAACAACTGGACACTCATAAAGCAATAGATGCAGGAAACAGTTTGTCATAGGCCTCCAATCTGATGATTCATCTCAAGAGGGTGGATGAGGATAAAAGACATGTAGATTTATTGCAGACTTGTCAGGAAAAAAAAAGAAAAAAAAGTTATTTCTAGCAGGAGACTAGCGTCTTCCAGCCATCTAGAAGCTCCCTATGCCAGATTGATATGAAGAACTTGATGTCTTAGTGGCTGACAGGGAGGAAATGCTTAGATTAATAACCGGAATTCTACTTGGGTATGAGGAAGAGTCCCATGATGCGCATAGGAAAAGGTAGCATTAGGAGACTGATAAAGAAGAAAATATGGAAGTATAAGCGTGGAAATTTGACAAGACGAGATAATGGATAAAGCTCTGTCACATGAAATATACAAGGAACATAATGTGAAGAGTTTTGCATCTTTGCACACCATGCAGGGAGGAAATAATTTGACCTTTTGAGGATAATAAGATGGCTTAAAGCTAGTTTTTAGAAATGGGTAATGGTAGAATAAGTTTCAGGATTGGTCATAGAAATGTTTTTTTGAGGTTCTTGGTTGAATAGTTTAAGGATTGCAAAAAAGCTTTTCTCACAATTTGCAACCTTTCATTTTGTCTCTTTTTTTTTAATAGTTATTTAGTTCTTTTTTTTAAATAAGGACCAACTAAAAAAGCAAAGTTGATGGAGTTGGGACTTGATACCAGGTTGTCAAGCGAAGGAAAGAACTTGAGCATGCCTACACAACCAGTATGCCCTTTCGGCTTCTATAGAAGTGCTTTCTAGTTCTAAAGAAGTGTTTTATAAAACTTGTACATCCATCCAAGTTAATAAGGTATAAATATCATTTGCCAAGAGCTAATAAAATCATATTAAGAACAATGGCAAGCTATAAAAATGGTGTGACATGGCTTTTTTTAGAAGGTAATACTTGTACTAAAGTAACACTAGAAAAGGTAATGGCATTACATGACAATTTTGAGCTTATCATAAAGGTTCTAAATACCACTGCTTTCACTTCTTTTCTCAACATATAATTGTAACACAAATTTGGTGCCCTACCCATAAAATCTGTTGCAAGTTCCCAAAAAAAAAAAATACGACCATTGTAAAAGTGTAGTAATAAAGAGAAACATCATAGAAATGTTCAACTAATTAACCGAATCATCCAATTTACCTGATTCCTGCAATTTTCACCGCAATGACAATATCCTAGTGTACATTCGGTGCTGGTCAATACATTTAAGCATCTTTCTCCACAAGCACTTTCAGGATCATTGGCATCATACTTGCATTCACAAACAACGATGTCCTCTTCTTTCAGTTTCTTATGTCTGTAAGACATTAGAACATCCCAATTAAAATTGACTAACTAAAGCCAAGATCAGTGATAATTGAAAATCATTCAACTCCATATCAAGGCATGCATCTTTAGGGCACAAGTTTTCTTTCTCTTCTTTTTGGTTATTTTTTGGGATTCAAGTTAAGACATCAGAAGCTTCAGTCTGGAAAGCCAAAAAGCTAGAATCCACATAATGAAGAAGTGGGACACAAAAACTTTCTTAGGAACGAAACAAAAACTAATTTCTCCATCACAGAAAGAAATTTTTGTTTCTCATCTTATAAAACAGGGGAAAAAAAAGATGAGCATAAGCATTATAAAAGATTAGCTCAACTCACAGAAAGTTCTTTCTTTTATGCTTGACCAGATAATCATAATCCAGAGTTCAAATTTCTACTTCTACTCATTTTCTTGCCAGTGAATTCATATCCCATGGCATCCTTGGCACTGCTTGGTACAAGGTACACTAGTTTATCAAAGCTTAATCTCTTTTTTCTAATCAGTAGTTTATGAAAGCTTTATCTTACTGGTGAAAATAGGAGCAATAACCAATCTCTTTTGCATAGTTATAATATCCAGATTTTTGATATCCAAACTAACTGCTTGGACCATGAGTCCATGACTATAATATGCTATCCAAGCGGTACTCACAATTGTCAACGGTGTCGCAATAATTCAGAAGTCTAAGAAGCCGGTGTATGAAAATGAGCTTAAGTTTAAGGATTATCAAAAGAAAGAATGCAGTTAACTGGCAGGGAGATCATCATCAAAAGAAGCAAAGAAAGGATTTGAGCTCACTTTCGCCCTAAAAACTCATTTTGAGTGATATGAATAAATGGTGTTACTCCTTCCGGCAGTTGGACCTTCAAAAAAGAAAAAGGAATCATTCACCTCATTACTTGATATAAATAGAGGTATAGTGTAATGGAAAATCACTTATATATAAGCAAAGGGACTACATTTATTAACTAGCTCCACAAACATTACTATACAGTGTTATCCTTGCAAATATACGAATGATAATAAGCAAATAAAATATAAATACAGCTAATTGATTTCATAAACCATGTCACCGATGTGTGCATCCATGTTTTGAGGAAGGGCAGATGAAGTACCTCGATGATAAGGAATGCACACCATAACATCAACCAGCCAAACCACTAGGATATTCAATAAGCCCACTTTTTTTGATAAGTAAATTTTATTAACAAAAACAGCAGCACTAAAACGGTGCTGGAACTGTAGAACACATATGACTATAGCTCTTTCCTGCTGCAGGGAATCAATATAGTCTAAAAGAGTGGCGAAGTGATTTACATTTTTCATCTATAATTTCCAATAAGCCTAGTTTTGTTGTGAGAACAAACCTGACTTTGTTGAGGAAGATCAACTGTTGAGGAACTACAGCTTCCAACTAATTAGTTACAATGGCAAGAATGAAGTAGACTAATCTAGACATGTGCTGACTCAATATCACCATTTTAAATGGTCTATACAATCTAAATCGAAACAGTCTAGTAAAAAAGTGATGAAACTACCCATTTTCCAAGATGCATCTCTTTTGTCCATAAATAAAACCCCATACAAGTACTCAACAGAAGAACATAATATCCTCAAGAATTGTTTCTAAATTTCTTACAATTATGTCTTAAAAGATTCATAGTCGAGCCGACACCTCAAACCCTTGGTAGGGGTATGTTGATATGTTACAATTCTTCCTCTTTCTTTTCTGTGGATGTGTGTTACCAATTACTAGTCCTTTTTTTAATAGGTAATAGAAGACCAACTACTAGTCTTTTTACAGTACAGCTATTGACAGGTATAGATCAGGTTACCAACCAACATTCTCAGGATCCAAATCCTATAAATCTTTTTTATTGGTAATTGAGTCAAATATACATGCTCGAACTATTGCACTAATCTTATCATCAGTTCTCTGGGTATTGTTTTCTCGTGATTTCAGCAAGTCCACAGTGTCACACAAAATCAAGTCCACATTGTCACATGACATCATCACTTCATGTATTAGTCATCAAAAAAAGATCATCACTTCATGTGACACAAATGATCTAGAGCACATTTGGCATGAATAATTACATCATATAGGAACAATAAACTTTAGATCTAAACTCTTCAAGCTTTTCCCATTTTACCCAAGGGAAGTGTCGCCGAGACTTGCAAGACTTAAATAGAAAAATAATTTGTAAACCAAATAAAAAATGTTAAATAAAGAAGACAAATAAGTGCATGGATCTACTAATTCATCAATAGGTATCCAGATATATATATCAAATGCCAAAAGGAGTATAGTTCTCAAAATCCAAAATCAAACCAAAATAGTTGTCTGAAACACCCTCTTGTGGCGCATTTGATTTTGGTTAAATCTTCTCGAAGAAGGTAATTCCTAAAATTCCAACTCTTGCTTCCTTGAATTTTTCTCCCCTATCTTCATCTTTCCCTTATTCATTGTTCTTTCTTTTTCACCGTATGCTAAAGAGGCTAGGAGCATTAAGAGAATGATTTTACAACCTATCACTTTTCTCCTATTGAGATATGAACAAAGTTTGATGGTGCATCTAGTCTAAGTGTCAAAGTAAACTGATTCCTTTTAGAAATAGTTGTTCTAGTGTGGTAATAAAAATTTACAAAATATCATCAACAGGGCCATTTATGGCTAGATATGCAAAGTTACATCATTAAAATTTCGCAACTTGAACTCTCTTTGCTCTAATACTCCCTCTGTCTCAATTTAAGTGTCTTACTTTCTTTTTGGTTTGTCCCAAAAAGAGTGTCTCTTTCTATATTTAGTAAGCTTTTCAATTCCAATATTTTAGTTCTACATGGAAAGTCTACACACATCTTTAATTATTAATTTTGTTTGAAATTGGTAACTTTATGGACATCTTTAATTTAGGACCACAAAAATCAAAAGTCTCTCATTATTTCTTAAATTTCTTGCTCAGTCAAACTAAGACACTTAAATTGGGATAGAGGTGGTAATATTTACCTTTTTTTATCCATCTAAAAGTAGCTTTCCCTGAACGGAAAATTCTCCATCCACCCATTCAAGTTAATAAGTTAAATTGTGTTATGATAGAAATGCTTTAACAAATTCATAAGTCCCAATTTAGTCAAAGCCAATAATAACTAGGCTCTACCAAGACAAGTTCTCCATATTTAAGATCATTTGAGATTACTAGAATTAGCTTCTCATCTGCTGAACTAGTAAAGAAGCTTTTGTGTAGGGAAACAACATCTTGAATCTCTTAGGAAAAAACTTTAAATTTGTTTACTCAGCATCCACATAATTATGTCCAAGTTATTCAAGATCATTTTGCTAATGTGAAGTAGATAAATTTATTAAGAAGTAATTGGTCCATGACTAACAATTGATGGGCATAAACCCTTTTCATAATCAAAATGCCCTCCCAACTTAGGAACAACGACTCAGAAAATTAACAAAAATGAAAAAAGATGAAATTCAGAGAGAAAGTTCAAAGAAGCTAGACAAACTTCCAAATCATCATTAACGTAGTAATATTTGGTCAAATTAAGATTAAGTCAATTCTCCTTGAGAGGATTCAATAGCATGGAGACATTAATCATGCTTACATATTTATGGAGCTTTTCAAGATTCAAATTCAAGGTCAACTCTAATTGATTACGGCATATTCAAATAGGTTCCTATGTTTACTTGCTTGAATAATATTGGGAACTCAACCCCGGTGTTATTAAAAGCAAAAAGTGCAAAAAAGCTCTAAGGTCCATTGGGACTATAAGTTCAAAGCACAAATAACCCGCAGGTATATACATATATATATGTATGTATGTATGTATATATTTCAAGATTAATAATTATAAGAATGAATGAGAAATATATGAGCAAAGAAATTGAAAAAAATTACGATAAAGTGAAATATCAATTGTTTAATGTCACCCTTTCAAAAGAGGTTCATTGGCAAGGGAAGTATGCCTTAGAACAACCTTGATGACAACACTGATATGCACATTAAGCGACGCGAAGCACTCAACACGTTCTGAGCCTCGCTTCGGGGCTTAAGCGCAACTTTTACAACAACACAGTCAACTCTAAGTCAATAAAATATTGTTGCTACGTTAAACCTTGATGTTAGGTGCAGTGTAGTTGGACTCTTTGTCTGGCTTAGGCAGAAGTTTAGTGCAAGCACCAAGGCGCTAATTGCCACTAAATTGTGGAACTTATCATACATGGGCTCTACATTAAAAAGGCTGCAATAGTAGCTGTCAATGCGATATATTAATTGCCAAGGAATCTTTGTCAAATATAATAAAAACCTATCAATTTAATATAGTCACTACACTTGAACTAGAAGCTTAAACTCTATGTTTGCATCTAAATCACAAATAGGAGGATCTGTTTGGGAAGTAAGAAGCCCCTTTGACATGTTTATTTAATTTAACATTTGCAACACATCATAATTTTCACTTAATCTAGTTGTTTTAATACTTTTGTCAAAAGAACCGGTGTTTGTCTCAATCATTATTTTCTTTTGCATTATATAAGTAAATAAAGTACTATGTATCTAACATCTTAATCAACTTTTAGATAAGATTGTCAAACAATTCAACATGGTATTAG
>JACEIK010001045.1:0-69686 GCA_018107945.1 Datura stramonium | reverse complement strand
ATATATTTTCATTTTTTGACACGTAAAAAGTGTACATTTTTCTTTTAATAGAACCTTATTAGACAGCTAATAAAATATCCGTTTTGATAACACCAGAAACCACTTTGCCCATTTTAAAATTTTGTAAAAGAATTTTATTCGTTTCGATATCATTGAGCAAAAACGTCTATGTGTATAGAGTATTGTACCCCTTCAAGTCTCATAATTAATTAATTGATTTCAGTTTCCGTGTATACCCCTTTAAATTTCATAATTAAGTGATAACTTCTTTTTTGTTTTCAAATTAATTGAAACAATATGTGCAGCCATCAGTTTCAAAAGAATCAAGATTATTAGAGATTTTCTTAGAAAAATAAGGAGGGAAAAGAGCAACAAAGTGAAAAAAAGAAGAAGGGATAAATAAATATCTTGGCCTTAGAGACGTGCTACAACATCTTCGCCAAAATCAACTTTAGAGATAGTTGAAATATCACCTTCGTTCAAGTAAAAAAAATAAACAATTAATAATTTACGTGTATTTCGATAAATATTTGATGATAAGCATAATTCGAAGAAACATTTGAAAGAGGTAAACACTCGCCACGCTCTCTTTCAAATGTTTTTTCCTCTCTTTCTCTATGATCAAACTCAAAATCTTCTGCCTAAGCATACATCTTAACAATCCAATCTCACAGAAAGTATGAATTAAACTCATTAATAATTCAAGACATTTGTTTGGACTATGTACTCTCTGTGTCCTACTTTGTCTGATACTGTTATTGCATTGAAATATTTTATTTTATTGTTTATTAAAGTGCAGGTTTGAAAAAAACACTTACGATATCACGGTTTTAAGCTTCATATCCGAATTATGAGGGGTGTGAGCTTTCCACCTGAACTATCACCATTCACCAAATGTTTATCGAAACAAACCTAAACTACCAGTTGTTTCCTTTTCCTACCTGAACAGTGGTGATATTTCAGATAGGAAAAGCGAGCAATTGATAGTTAGTTTTGATAAACATTTGGTGATAGTTTATGTAGGAAAAATAAACACCTTATAGTTCGAATAAAAAACTCAAAAACGGAGATATTTTAAGAGTATTTTTAATCCTTTCACTCCTTTAATTACAAATATTGTGCTATATGTGCTCTGATTCTGTTATTGCATTGAAATATTTTATTTCTTTCATTACAATCTTGTGTTAAAAGATGCATACTTACTCTGACATCGAAAACTTAATGGCGTGGCACGGATAAACTTGCTCCAGATTGACACATACCGTGTCGGATTAGTTACCGATAGCGTGAGCAGTGACAAAAATACAAGTATATAGGTGAAATATGGTTATAATTAAACTTTCGCACAAATAAATCAATTGAAAGTGATAGCTTAGTAGTTAAGGTCGTGTGGAAACGAAAGTTCGGTTCCCGGCTCAATCTTTTGCTTTCTTTAATTTTTTCTTAAAGTGCAAAATCAGATTTTTTAAAACAAAAAAAACATAATTTTTTCGGAAGTTACCCGGTGCACGGGCACCCCAAGCTCTCATGTGGGTCCGCCTCTGAACTTATCCACACTCGATGTTATACCAAACCACAATAGCTTACCATTTTTAAGTGAAAGAAAAGGTGGTGATATATATGCATGAATCCTATCATTGACTGTTCTACATTTGTTTGTGCTGTGTGTATGCATAGAAACCATGTCTACAGATCAATCAGAAGTATAGCATGACACATCCAACCATCATTTTAAGATTCAGTTATAGCCTGAACCATTAGTTCAGAGTTCAAACTCCGAGCAAACACAGCAAGAGAAGCAGAAATTTGTCTGAATTTTTTTTGAAGATTAAATGGTATCAAATACCAGGATATAAGGAAGGTCATTGATTTGTCAAATGCTTCATTCAGCTCCTCCTTCAGAAGGCTTGGCTTCAACATTGCCTGTTTGAGGTCAGGCTCCTCCTTTAGAAGGCCCTGCAGCAAAGGCATCGTTTGCTGGACAAGGGCACATCACATTCTTGACCACAGAAAGGTAGAGATCAAAATCTGCTTTTGTATGTAGAGCAGTTTGCTTCAATGGTAGGGCAAATTTCTTTATATACAGAACTGAGATTAGAAGTGCTTCAGTTTTTATCCCCTGCATGACATTGACAAAAGTGTTGAGAAACATTACAATTAGGTTTTACTTCCACAAAATGAGCGAGTATTTCATCACTAGTTTAACCACCCATTCCTGACAAAAATCAATTGTAACTGTAAATGCGGCATCACAAAGCGAGAATTAGGAGGTTCGCCTTTATCCCCTGATAGATGCTAAAAGCATTTCCAACTTCCAAGGATTTTCAACAACACATCACCATTCCGCATTTGAAAACTCCTAGACACTACTATGATGCCATTACTGTTATAAAACATGTGAAAACCTAACAGACAGAGTTGCTATGCTTCAACAAAAAAAAGGACTCAGACTGAGAAAGGTGGGAGGTTTGGTAATCAGTAAAACATTGCGTTGTTGGTGCTATATGTTTTCGGTTGTTGTGAGTTTAATTTCCCTCATTTGGACGGAAACGTCCCTTGGTTTGGGTGATCAGTAAAACCCCCCTTGGTTTGGGTAATCTGTAAAACCTTGTGTTGGTGCTCATTTGGACTTTTCATGTTGCAGCAAATCATTATTAAGTTTAGCAAATATATCAGAAAGTGCATAACTTCTTTGCTAGGAAAGGGATCACTACCACATCAGGAAGGATCAACAAGGAACACCACATAATTCAAATTCTTGAAGACCTTTGCATTTTTTTAACAGAGATGAGCAGTTACTTACGTTTTCACTATAACAGGCATATACTTTTTTTATCAAGCAAAAGATTTCATCAATAATAACAAGGCCAACTTGGCCGTATACCAAAAAGAGGAGAAACCTACATGCTTCCATACTTCATGAGAAGCTTAGTTCTTTAAAGTTCAAAGAAACAGAAGTTGTACACAACAACCAAAAATTTGCAAAGAAAGACCACCGAATCAATTTCAACTCCTTAGAAGAGTCTGTTAAGAAGCTTTGGCACATATATGGACTTGAACCACTACTATCAAAACTCAAGGTAATAAATTTTTTAACTATTTGATATATATCATCATATACGATTCGTAAATGGATTTGGGTTAACTGATGTTAGTGAAACATGAGCATTAGCCAGAATTCAAGTAATTTTATAATTGGGAACTTTAGAAAGTTAGTAAAACAAAAAAACAGAGAAGTTTTTTTTAGAAAAAAGCTCAATTAGAAGTTTTAAAGAACGATAAAGAGAATAAGAATGCCATTGAGAAATACAATGGGTGATAAGACCACGTCGGATTTCGTTAATCACTGATTTGGGTATAAGTCTGAGTGAAGAATCGGATAAATAAATTGTATGAATAGGCCGAAATTGGATAGATGTTGGACTAGTTGAATTACTCAAAGCATGGGTAGATATAATTTGACGAATTTAGAGTAGAACATGAAAAGCCGAGGGATGGGTATTTTAAAATAGTTGCGAATTAGCCATACCGATTACATGATTCGTTCTTGGAAACTTCCCAAACATAAATATATGATATGACACAATATTTACTGAATTATTGATTTCTGTTCACAAGAAACATATGAGACTGATTATTGTTATTGTTTCTAAAAGGGCATTTATATGATATTTTTTAGAGCGAAGTGTCACAAAAACACCTAAAGTATCTAGGTTTTTTGAGTTCCCTACCCGAACTATTAGGTGTTTACTTTCCTACCTGAACTATCACCAAATGTTTATCAAAAAATATCTCAACTATCAGTTGCTCACTTTTCCTTCAAAAAACTGTGATACTTTAGGTGTATTTTTACCTTTCACTCTATTTTTTTATTTATTATTATACTGAAAAGTTTTCTGACTTGTCCCCATTAAAACAGTTGTGGCGAGGTGTTATTACTCACTGAGCTAGTGACTCACTCCCCGTTATATTTTCTTTACAGAGTCACCAGTTGACGCCAGTGAGGATTTCGTTAACTAGAGAATATGAGTTGACAGTTTTTGGTGGGCAAGAAGTTTATTTCTTTGCTAACGTCCTTAGGACTCTTAGAGTTGCTCCGTTAGTCATTTTTATCAGTGCCATGAGTAGTATTCTTTTATTATTATAGACTTGTGACTAGTGTTAGACTTATTTTTAGCAATTGGAGATGGATTTAGTATTATTGTGTTGCAAATGGCTACTGATAAAGATATGACTTGTTTGGTTGGTATTGGTTGGTTCTATTTCTGATTCTGAGACTGGAAACGTTTTTGGATAGCCCTAAAAATATGGGAAACTCTGTACAATTTTCACTAGAATACCGATAAGGCTTGCTTGGAGCACTAGCTCCAAAGCCCCGGTCATGGTCCTAAGGGTCATGACACAAGAATACAAGGAAATAGATTTGTGTAAATGAGAATTCCACCAAGTGAACAGTATATTAGCCCTACTGATAATTCAGAAGCAACAAAAAATCAAAAAAAAAATCTGCTCAAAACAGTTGTATAACAAGAAAAGTACACATGTCATCCTAACATTAAGGTGTTTGGTTCTGCTCCAGTTGGATTTTCACAGTGCTACAAATATGGCCATCAATATGCTTGGTGTACAGCAGAATAAGATCTGTGTTTCACGGCGAAGAACCACGGCTAAGAACAACATAAAATAAAATAATAACCATAACAATAAAAAACGAACAAGAGAGAAGATTGAGAGAGAAATACAATATGTTGGAGTGTGGGGCAATCTGAGTTACATTAAATCCACTCCTTAGAGCACATAATTGTACATGGATATCTTTATCTAAAGAAGAGCTCATCAAGCTAAATGCAGTTGAAACATATGAAAGAAAAAGTCGATAAAGTTTCCTACACCCATGCCGTGTTAAAAAGAAAAGGTGATCATACCTCGTACTTGGTAACTTCTCGTGCTTCCTTTGATGCAAACACTTTAGCAATTCACTTGCTTACTGCTGGAAGATTTGACCTTCAGCTTGGGAATGCGCTGAGACTTCTTCTTCGTTGTTGAACCAGATCCAATATTATAATTCTTACATGTGCTATTACTTGGTTCCAACTTGAACGTAGACCCCTCATTGTCATTCAATATTTTAGTGTGCTCATTTCCTCCACTAGTTCCAGAGATCACTAGAAAAGGTTCATCCTCTGCCGAGTCATAAAGTGGAACATCCTCCACCATATATCTGCAGTAAGAAAGCCAGATTGAAATAAATATCCATGAACTATAAGGAAATGAGTAAAAACTGTAGCACCCAAACAATAATATCATAGGCAATTTGCTTTGATGAAACTCAAAAAGTACTAGCTTCATCTTTGCTTTTTATATTATTTTATCGGTCCCTTATTACTTAAACATGTAATATTTCAGAAAATAGTACATTCTCTCTTTACCATGTCTCTTTTTCTTTTAAATGGTGGTGGTGTTCGGTCAGCTTGCTTGCATCTCAACTAATTCCACCGATACCTGCTACCTCTCACCAAAACAGGTATTGGGTAATTGTGTCCACCAAGACTTGGTCAGATGGGAAGAAATTGCCTATTCTTTTTTTTTGTCTCCACAGGGATATGAAACCAAGACATCATGGCCCCTACTTCATTGACCACTATAGGTCACACCCTTGGCTGCTCTCTCTATATCCTACATGTTTCTTACAAGGAGTAAATGAAAGGCTACCTACTAGGTATGAAACACAATATGACTATAATAAATTATATAGAGCAGTGAGAGCAAGCCCATCTCACATGATATTATTTGAGCTTTCCCATTCTTAAGATCCTGGACGTAATACTGCCGCATGAACTTGATTACTGGTTTAAACAGTTCGTCGGCAAGTCAAGTAAGGAAAGGTCTATTCATTTGTACAGAAATATCATTTTTGGCCTACCTATTGATTTAAACAGGGGCTGGGCTCTTGTTGACGGACAAAAGAAATGAGATTAAGAATATGGGAAGAGCAGCTCTACTCATACTTCTGCTTTTGAAAAGACATAAGACACCAAGTAAAACATGCAAGATCTCTTACTAAGCCCTTGCCAATCACATATAGTTTTTTTGGGTAAAGTAATTAAATTATATTAGAAAAGTATCAAGAAGATGCAAAGTTACAGGGAACAAAAGAAGCTGCTCCAAACAAAATTACATGGAGCAGACTTGGCAAAAACCTGTAAAAACAATCAAAAGAAGCCCCTGAATTTCTGTTAGACTAGAGACAGGGAACTAACAAAATCCAAAAAGTTATCCACACTGTTTACAGGGGCTAGAAAGTGCCAACTGAATAAACTAACTAAACATCTAGCCTTAGGGGTGCAAATAGAGGTTGAGATTCCATCATAACATCTGTTGTTCCTCTCTTTCCAAAGGCTCCAAAAAATAACTGCTTGGATCATTCTCCAGTTCCTTTTGATGGATTTGTCAAATTTCCAGAATATCCAGCTAGCAAAAGCATCTTTGATGTTGAAGGGCATTACCCATTGGAGGCCGAGCATAGAACAGGAAAAATGCCAAAGGTTAACTGCTGCAGGGCAATGCAAAAAGAGATGATTTACACTTTCATTGGTCTGCTTGCACATGATACATCTGTTGGTGAGGGTTACACCCTTTTTCCTGAGGTTGTCTTGTGTTAGACATGCTTCTTTCGGAACTGTCCATGTGAAGCAAGAGACTTTGAGAGGTTGTCTTGTTTTCAAGGCATGTTTCCAGGGCCAAACCACCCGAACATCAATTTCAGAACTCCAACACTTGTAGCATTCTTTCACAGTATAGATCTTTTCCTTGGAGTTCCCCAAATGATTCTGTCTGGAGCCTTATCTACCAAGGTACTTTGTCCCAGTGTATCTAGAAGAGAGAGAAAGTCATTAACTTCCTAATCCTGTAAATTCCTTCTAAAAGATGGAGCCCAGTAGTTGTTGTCTCTATATTGAGCTATTGTTGCTTCTTTGTTAGAGGCTATATGAAACAATGAAGGGAATGAGTCTTTTAGTGAAGAATCTCCTAGCCAATTGTCTTGCCAAAATCTGATCTTGAGACCATTACCAGCTTTGAAGGAGACATTCTGAAGGAAGTCATCTTGGAAACTGCTGATGTGTTTCCAAACCCCCACACCATGATGCTCACTGCTTTTCTTTGGACTCCAGTGATCTTGAATTCCGTATTTAGCCTTGATGATGTCCCTCCAATACCCTATCTCAATTTGTCCATATCTCGATAGTCATTTCATGAGTAAACTGTGATTGTGAAGTTTCAGGACCCTGATTCTCAGTCCTCCTTGGGCCGTAGGTTGAAGAACTGATTGCTAATTGACTAGAGAGAATATGTGAATAAGACTGTTACCTTCCTATAAGAACCTCCTTCCGAGCCTATCAATTTTCTTTAGAACTGAACTTGGCATTGGAAACAGAGACATACAATAGGTAGGAATATTGTCTAACACACTGTTGACGAGGGTGAGGCTACTTCCCAAAGAGAGGTATTGCATCTGCCAAGTTGCTAATCTCTTCTCCATTTTTTCAATGATTCCACTCCATATCCCTGACGATTTAAATTTAGTACCCAAAAGAAGCCCCAAATAGGTGGTGGGTAAGGACCCAATTTTGCAACTAAGAATGTCAACTAGTTTCTCAAGGTTGGCCACTTCATTCACTGGATAGTACTCTTGAGCATATTGATGTGAAGTCCAGAGATGGCCTCATAGATTATAAGGGTAGTATTGAGATTGGAGACCTGCTATTTGTCAGCTCCACAAAATATGAGGGTGTTATTTGCATAGAGTAAATGAGAAACAATGACTGTGGTGGATGGATTCCTGCTACTTGAATAACTTGAATCCATTGTAGTTCTTTATCCTTAGCTAGCAGTTGAGATAGATCTTCCATAGCAATGATAAATATAAAAAGGGAAAGAGGATCCCCCTTTCTGAACCCCTTTTGGGTAGAGAAAAACCCAATTGGACTTCTGTTTATTAAAACTGAGAACTTCACTGTTGAAAAGCAATAAATTTATCAATCTTATCCACCTTTTCACCAAAGCCCATTTGCTTCAAAATGCTGACTAAGTAGGCCCAATTAAGCTGATCAAAAGCTTTCTCTGTATCCAATTTGCATAGGTCCCAGACTCACCACTTTTCATTTTTCAATCTAACACCTTATTGGCAATTATGGATGCATCAGTTATCTGTCTGTTCTATAGGAATGCACTCTGCTGCCAAGAAACTAAAGAATCCATCATTTTTTTCATCCTCTCAGCTAGGATTTAGCCAACAATTTGTAAAATAAGACTTATAGGCTTGTAATCTCTAAGTTCTTCAATACCTTTCTTCTTTGGTATAAAAGCAATGAATGAAGCATTACTGATCTCACCATTTGACAATTCTGTTGGAAGAAATTGAGGGCTGCTAGCAGGTCAACTTTGATAAAGCTCCATGATTTCTGGAAGAAAGCCATGGTGTAACCATCAGGTCCTGGTGCTTTTTCAGGGGCATAAGCCATCAGAGCTTTTGAGATTTCCAGTTCAGTAAAAGGAAGTTCAAGCTCCTCCTTATCAGTTGTACTGAGAGTGGGCAAGTTTTCAAAAACAATTGAGGGCCTCCAAGATTCTGCCTCTTTGTAGATTTCTTGAAAGTACTCCAAAATGCCATTCTTGATCCTTCCTTTATCTTCAATCAATTCATCCCCCATTCTCAGTCTGTCAACTGAATTACTCCTTCTATGTGAATTGGCCATTCTCTAGAAAAACGTTGTTCTTATCTCCCTCTTTTAACCATAAGCATCTTGATTTTTGTCTCCATGAGATCCCTTCAGCAATTGCAATTTGCTGTATCACTAGCTTCAAGTTCAGAGACTGGACTTTTTCTTCTGGAGAAAGAGGTCTGAGTTTAGCTAGTTGATCCAACTTCCGCAGTTCCATAAGAGCCTTGTTCCTTTGAGTTTCAATATTTCCATATACCTCCCTATTCCATTTAGTAATGTCTTTCTTTAGGTTTCTTAATTTCTGCATTAGCACAAAATCTGGGGTGCCCTGTATAATGTAAGAATTCCACCATTCCTTTATCATGTCAATAAAGCTTTCTACTTGCAACCACATGTTTTCAAATTTGAAATATGAGGGTATTGTCTCCCAATCCCTACTCTCCAATATAATAGGTTTATGATCTAAAAGCGCTCTAGGTAGAGTGTATTGTCTGATAGCCTTGAACATCTCACTCCATTCTGGTGAAAAGAGGAACCTATCAATTCTTGAGGCTAGGAAAGGCTACTCCCCTCTTAACCAGGTGAATTGAGCTACTTGAGAGGAGGGTCAATCAATTCAAGATCTAAAATGGTGTTGGAGAACCCCAGCATTGCCTTGAATCTTCTAGTATAGTTCGGCCTTTCTCCATCAAATCTGCAGACATTGGAATTCCCTCCTATGACCCATAAGTCAGACCATAGCCCCCTAATTGATGCTAACTCCAGCCAAAGGTCCATCCTATCTGGATTGGTATGAGGCCCATATACATCAGTAAATACCCATTTGAAATCTTCAGAGAGACTCTCGAATCTACACTATAGAGAGAAGACCCCTGCTTCAGAATCAACACATTTCCAAGCTCTTTTGTCCCACATAATTAATATCCCTTCTTGGTGCCAATTGCTTTGACTTCTGCCCAAGAGATCCTTCTATTCTCCCAAATTTCCCTGATTAGAGAAGAATTCCAGGCCTCTATTTTAGTTTCCTGTAAACAAAAAACATCGAACCCCACTTGTGAATAAGAGATTTCAAAGTACATCTCTTATCTTTATTGTTGAGTCCCTGCACATTCCAGCTGAGTGTTTTGATTCTCATCTGGAATGAATCTTGTGAGACCTGCCCCTTCCTTTCTTCCCAGTCCCATCTTGGAGACCCAATCTAGCTTTTTGACCTCAGTAGCTGCTTTGCTTTTCCCCTTTTTTGAATCCCCTGCTTTCTTTACCTGCTCAAGAATCTAAGCTTTCCTCTTTCCCTCCATTCTCAGAATGATATCCAGAATTTCGTGTTCGAAACCTGAAACATTCACCCCCAACGCTCTGCATGCCTTCATCATTGCTAATTTGGTCAACTTTGAGGTTTCCACCATAGCAAGTGTGTCAATGATTTGCAGTGGAGGATATTATGCCAAGGTAAAGGTAGGAAACTTTTGAAAGACGGGATATGAAAGGCCTCAGTCAGAGTCAGCTGGTGTTTAAGGCTCTGAGAAGAGTAAATGTTTCTTGTGAGTGACCGAAGAAAGATGTGCATGTTCTGCTTCATCATCTGCTTCAAGTTGAGAGTGTCCCCTCCTTGCGCTCCAAATTCCTGAGGTTGGAAGCGTGAAATTCCAGTTCAAAAGGGTCGAAAGAATCTCCACTGTAAGAGGTCGATGGTCTGAAGTTGCATGGGTCTGATTTGGATGTAGATGCTCTCCAGAATTGAGAACTGTTGGGCTGCTTATTCTGTTTGCCTTTTAATAGGCCTCTAGAATAATATCTTCTATTCAACGCTAAAGATGTTCTCCCTTTGTAATGTTTCCAGATAGTTAGAAGAGATTTGGGCTGGCCCCATTTGTGTCTAACTGATTCTTACTCTTTTTATTGACCGCAGGTTGCTTCACGTGTGCCTCACATGGAGTTTTAATGATGGTAGTCTGTGGATCGGGATAAGACTATGGTCCCATCTGGTTTTCAGCTGCCTCAATTGGTTTTCCAACGGGTAAAGGAGGAGACCGGTTCTCCGTAATTATTGAAAACCCAACCAGCAGATTCAAAATTCAAACTCGCCGGAATCTTCATATCAGTTTTTTACACAAATACAAGCCCAGAGGAAGTGGGTTCTGTTCTATGTATCTATGTCAACGCCGATATAACCCCCACAATGAGCCCCTATATGCTCGAAAGTGTCCAACGACCAAGCATTTAAAAATTCTGAAAACTTTCAGCAAGATGTTTTCCGGGCAGCTACATGGCAGAGAGGAGTTAATATCCTTTGACCACCAAAGATAAAATGAGGTGTCCACTGCCCCAAAATCAATCCCCTGCTTTTACTCTTATTGCTTCTTGTCTTGAAGGAAGCTCAAATAGGAATCAATTGTGGTCCAAAGGTGTAACTTTAACGCCAGCAGTGCCTTTCCATCTAGTGATGAACCATTTTTGAATTATCTCCGGGTTGGGGCTGTGATGAAAGGGATCATTGAATGTGCCTACTAAGCTTCTGTGTAGAGGATGCTTGTCATTCACATCTGCTGTGTTTGTTAATTGGCTGATATCTGGCCAACTCTTGATGTTAGCGGCTGTGTGGTAGGTTTTTATCAATGGGGACAGTGTAGATGGTGGCCCTAACTTGTTGGATTTCCCCAGAAATCGAATGATTTTTCGCTGCAATGTCCGCCCATCCGCTATTGAAGCTTATCTCCAGGATGATCACAGCCACTTTTGAAGAACTATGCCACACTTCAATGTGAATGAATCTGCCATAGACATTGAAATTTTGATAGACTCTGTATAGGTTGTGATGTTGTTTTCTTCCCCACCTTCTGTAGAGTCGTCCAGAGCCTTTAGAAGCTTGTATTAGGGCCTCACATACCCATCTGAGGTTATGATGTTTATCTTGCTTGTAAATCTCCTGCCCCTCCCTATTAATGAAAACCAACTGAAATGGTTGTCCCCTGTATTTTTAAGTTCGAAAGATTTATCCCCACTGATAAAAAAAGACTTCCCCCATCATGAAGGAGCTTCGGTGGTCGAGCCGCCGGAAAAGAGTCCCTCAGGCCGCAAGGGTCTTTAGGATATTATCTTGAATACTATTTATTCCAATCACATTTAGATATCTCACTGAGGTTTGAATGGTATCTTGAAACAAATCAAAATTAACAGAACCAGAACAAACTACAACAAACAAAGTTGAGCATTACCTGTCATCCCCATCTTCCCAGACATGGCTGTACTCCTGAACCAAGATAAAAAGGGAAAAAAAGAATAAGAAATGAGATTTGACAGACTAATGGGAACACTTTGTCCCTTAAGATTGTGTATTCAAGGTCTCAGGATTAAAACACAGTACTCTTATCCTGGAAGATAGTGACAATCGGTTTACATGCTAATTTAAAACACTTTAATCGATATCAACAAGAAACAAAATCTATAATCCCGTTGATTAACCAAATTCAAAATGAGAAAAGCGAAGAAGACATCTACTACGTAGACTTCCATTGTTGTGCTCTAAATTCAAACATAGTAAGCAATAAGCATTTATCTTTTTCTTTTTATCGATGCAATAAGCATTTATCCTGGATTACTTTCTTTTTCAGCCTCAAAAGAAACACGCTAAATATCCTCTGATAAAATTTAAGGTCATTATATTGCGGTGTATTTTAGGCCCTCCGATGAAGGAAGGAGATATACGTAAGGGAGTAATAAGGAAAAAGACCACAAGACATTGAGAACTTCACATTGAGAAGTATAAGATCTCTTCAGAAGAAAAAAGATGACACTTCCACTGAAGCAGTAAACAAGAAAAAAGATATAAAGATGTCGTAATTCTGCAACAATCTTAATACAAATCATTAAAGAACAGACTATGATCAGAAAAAAAGACCGAGTTTGGTAAGGATACACCATACTACAACATGTGATTTGCAGATTGTAGAATGTGATTAGAAAATTCAATCTATATGCATAAATCATTAATCTGTTTGTTGTCTAAAATCTGGGAAGAAGGAACAAGAGAAATGATGCTTACAAAGGGTATTCCAGATATAACAATTCATAAGAAACTTATATCACCTGGAATCCTTGAGACTTGGCACCCAGAAATATAGAACAGTTTGCAGCTCCACACAGACAACGAACAATTGCACCCCCATACCACTCAAAATTATAGTTATATGTCAGCTCCATTCCAACAGATATATCTTGCTTTGCAAATATTCCTACGCTTGTTTCCCCTGACACTTTCCATTTCCTTGTTTCACAATTTGGCTGGCTGTGAAATTCAGGAACACACAGTATCAGTGCTATCAATCAACACCAATTAACCATAATAATATGCCACTGCCTGACCAAGATCTGTAACTTATTTCTCTTTTCATCAATTTGACAACCGGCATTTCAGAACTTACCATGAATGATTTATGAATCTTGCAAAATTTCCCTTCCGGGTGGCGTCAATGAAATAATTAGCATCTAGAGAAATTATGTAGGCGTCCTTGTGCTCTGCATAAATCATGTGAAATTATAGTAGTGATCTGTAGATGCATTGACAACCATCTCTAATGTTGATAACTTACCATAAGCTTCATATGCCTGAGACCTTCTCTTTGCTTCTTCAGATGATATCACTTCTCCACAGCATTCAATGATGAACTGTCCAGCCTAATTAAGAATAAGCCAAAAATACAGTTACTGCATAAAGGCCTCTGATATATTCCACAGAAAGCTGGAATTTGAAGGCTCAGTTCTGTAATTTTTTGTCACGTGATCGTCAAAAAAAGAAAAATCTTTTTTTATATATATGCCGAAACTGTGCAATACAAACTAATTGGTCACCTAAAAATAAAATGGGGGGTTGCTTCAGCAGAATTACCTTTATATTCTCATCAGCTAAAAGACCCCAACCACGCCCTTCAGTCCTGAACAACTTGGTTTTTGCATATTCACATTTCTGGAATCACATTTCTGAATCTCTGTGACAGCAAGTAAAACATAACAAAATTATTCAAAATGACAACCTCAGTATCTCTTTCAAATATGGCACTGAGTAGAGTTCCATTACTTATTGAAGCAGTCAACCGCATATCAGGAACTTAAAACTCTCCTCGCAGTAGATGAAAGCATAATTAAAGTGGGAAGGTATATCTCTAACATGGAAAGCAACCAAATAACAAGCAGCAATTATTTTTAATTTTATTTTTTGTTTGTAAAGGAATAACTAGGAGCAATTATGCCATACAGCAACTGCTTGGAACAAAGCGAGTTCAATTTATAAGAGATTCCCAGTTCTCACATCTGATAGATAAACCACTAATTCTGAAGCAGCATTTTATCACACCCCGATGAAATAGGAAACCTGCTATACAAATATAGAGATCAGATATCAGTAGTTGCATTTCATCACAAAATTAATATCAATCAAACCCAAATATCACACCTTGCAAGAAAACCTTCTTGCCACAACCAAATCTTTTAAACAAATGAGTCACCATTTACAGTTATAAAGTTATTGCTGACCTCCCAAGGTATCACATATGCAACGATGACACGCTTTGCTGCATGAGCATAGCATGAAAAATTTTATAGAGTACAGCTTCTTCATATCACATAAATCTCTAGATGTTCACTAGTCGACGGTTTACAACATACAATAGAGCTCCTTTATAGGCGTATAGTCTACAAAAAACGAGGAAGATTTCCTAGTCACATTAAGAATATTCTTTTTTTTTTCTAAACTGTGACGTTTAAGGCCAACTTCTGCACACCTCATCTAATTCCATGGATACTTGTTATCTCCCACCAACACAAGTACCGGCACCTATCCACCAAGGATTGGACAAATGGGAAGAAACGCCATCTAGTATTTTTGTTTGAAAGTTGAGCTTGAAACTGAGGCCTTAGGTCTTCAACCCAATTCATTCGCTCACTAGCCTCGTCCCAGATGTTCCATTAAGAATATTTCAAATAACAATTTGTACGACTAATCCTATATATATACGATAAATCTAGACATAAGCTTTTACCTATCATAATCAGTTAAAGATTGTATGCTCCACTCCTTACCACTAAATACCTAATATCAAGAACTCTATGCATAACATAGACTTGATTCAACAGATTTGGTTGAAGTGGTAATAATTAGAAAGGTTAAAAATTGACTTGACATGTCAAATAATGTGATATTATGCATTGCCTATAAAGGACGTGCAACATGGCAGATGTGCATAATGTAGTGCCATGTTAGACTTTGTTAGCTCATTACAAACATTGCAAGGAACTGAGGTTTGATGTCTTGTAGATGTAGGAAACAGTTAGTCATAGGCCTCCAATCTGACGATTCATCTCAAGAGGGTGGATGAGGGAACAAACATGATGGAGATACTAAGACAAAGGCTGACTAAGTAGCAGACCTGTCAAAAAGCAAACATAAAGTTATTTAGAGCAGAAGACTAGCTCCCTATGCCAAATTGATATGAAGCTCTTGATATCTTAACAAACTGATAGTAAGCTCCTTCTAAGGTTGAAATATATGAGGAATATCATGTGGAAGATTGCACAATAAGATAGTTTAAAGCTGGATTTAGGAATTAGTTATAGCTAGAATAGTTCACTAATGGTCAGGAAATGCTTTTGATGGGTTCTTGGTTGAATAGTTTCAGGATTGCATAAAAGTTTTTCTCACAATTTGCATCTTTTTCCTTTTTTTCTCCTTTTCTTTTTTCTTTCCTTTAGTTTTTTTGATAGTTTTACTATTTTCTTTTTTTTTAATATAAGCATCAATAGAAAATGTAAATTGCTGGAGCTGGGACTCCATCTCTAGGCTCTGATCGAAGGAAAGAACCTTTTTCTTTTGATCAAGTAAAAACCTTGAGCTGCCTACATAACTAGTCAGTTTGCCCTTTCAGCTTCTATAGAAGTAAGTTTTCTGTCTAAAGAAGTGTTTCTATAAACTTTAGAGTGAAGGGTCAAAACAAACCTAAAGTATCCAAGTCTTTGGAGTTTTCAACCTAAACTATGAGATGCTTCATTTTCATACCCGAGCTATCACAAAATGTTTATCAAAACATACTCAACTATCACTGTTCACTTTTCCCACCTTAAAATATCGTGTAGGGAAAGTGATCAACTGAAAGTTGAGGTATGTTTCATAAAATTCAGATAGTTCGTTAGGAAACTCATACACCGACAGTTCTGCATGAGACTCAAAAAAACTTGATACTTTAGATGTGTTTTTCATCCTTCACTTAAAAATTTATACACCCATCAAATTAATAAGGTGTCAATATCACTCAAGAGTTAATAAAATCATATTAACAACAATGAGAAGCTATGAAATAACACTAAGAAAGGTAATGGCATGACATGACTTTATTGAGCTTATCATAAAGGTTCTAAAATACCACTACTTGCACTCTTTCTCAACACATGATTGTAATACAAATTGGCAAAATCATCAATAAAATCTGTAAGTTTAGAAATTGATAGGACCATAGCGAAAGTATATTAATAAAGAGAGACAACAGGAAATGTTCAGTCAAATTAAGTGAATCATCTAATTTACCTGATTCCTGCAATTTTCACCACATTGACAATATCCCACAGCACCAATGCTGGTCAATACATTTACATCTTTGTCCACAAGAATTTTCAGGATCACAGGCATCATACTTGCATTCACAGATAGCAATATCCTCTTCTCTCAGTTTCTTATGTCTGTAAGACATTAGAACATTCCATCAAAATTGAATTAACCAGCAAGATCAGCGATAATTGAAAACCATTCAACCTCCAAATCAAAGCTATGCATCTTTTAGGAGCACAGTTTTTCTCCTTCTTTTGGGATCTTGCCAAGAGATCAGAAGCTTCACTGAAATCCCAAAAGCTATAAACCAGCATAATGAAGAAACGGATTAATAAATTTCCTAAAGAATGAAACAAAACTTATTTCTCTTCACGGAAAGAAACTAATTTTCGGTCTCATCTTATAGAACAAAGAAAAAGATGAAATGTAAGCATTATACAACATTAATTTCGACTCACAGAAAGTATTTCCTTTTAAGCTTGACAAGAGAATCACAATCAAGTAGTTCAAATTTTTTTCTTTACTCATTTTCTTGTCATTGAATTCACAATTCTTGGAATCCTTGGCAATAAATATGGAAAAATTAAATGGTTTATCGAAGCTTAATCTTTGCTTATCAGTGGTTTGTGAAAATTTTATCTTAAAAGTGAAAACAGTAGCAAAGACCAATCTCGTTTGCAGAGCTATAGATCCAGATCTTAGATGCCCAAACTAACTATTTGGACCATGACTTAATATGCCATCCAAGTGGTACTCACAGTTGCAACAGCATAACAATAATCAGAAGTTCATAACAAGTGTATGAATATGAGCTTCAAAGTTTAAGGATTATCAAAAGAAAGCAATGCCTGACAGAGATCACTAAAAGAAACAAATAAAACTGGAGCTCACTTTCGCCTTAAGAATTCATTTTGAGTAATATGAATAGAATGTGTTACTCCTTCCGAAGTTGGACCTGTAAAAGAAAACAGTAACAATTCACCTCATTACTTTGATGTAAAAACACGGCATATTGTAGAATGTAAAATCACTTATATATAAGAAAAGAGGCTGCTTTTTGTCATACTGGCTCACAAACATTATTATACAGTATTATCCTAGCAACTATACGACTGACAATAAGCAACTAAATTATCATTCAAATAATTGATTACATAAACCATGTCACCGATGTGTGCATCCATGTGTTGATGGGGCAGATGAAGAATCCCGATAATAAGGCACAACTGAATGCAGAAACCATAACATTAACTAGCCAACTCACAAAGGATATTCAATAAGCCCGCTTTTCATAAGTAAATTTTATTAATAAAAACAGCAGCACTAAGAACGTGTATGACTATAGCTCTTTCCAGCTAAGGAGTCACTGTAGTCCAAAAGAGTGTCAAACTGATTTATTTTTCAATAAGCCCACTTTTTTTGGAGAGAATAAACTTGATTTTGTTAAGAAAGATCAGCTATTGAAGAACTACAACTTCCAACCAGTTAGTTATGAAGGCCAATGACTTAAGTAGAGTAATCTATAGACATGTGCTGACTCAATATCACCTGTTTAAATGGTCTATACAATCTATAGCAGCAGTGGGTCTACTAAAAATGATGAAACTACCCCTTTCCAAGAGGCACTTTATCCATCATCACAAAACCCATATAAGTACTCTCAAAAGAAGACCATAATATCTTCAAGAATTTTTCTAAATTCTTAAATTATGACAAAGAATTCATAATCGAGCCGATGCCTCGAACCTGGGTAGGGCATGTTGGTATATTACCATTCTTCCTCTTTTTTAATTTTTGTGATTAGTGTTACTACCATACGCTCTTCTTTTATCAGCACAAGAAACCATAATCTAGTCATTTTAAATTAGTACAGCTACTGATAGGTATAGAGCAGGCTACCAACCGACATTCTCTGATCCAACAACAACATACCTAGTGAGACATTCTCAGGATCCAAAACTTAGAAATCTTTCTTATTTATAATTGACAATGAAATGTGATATATACATGTTCAAAATACTATGTTCAATCTTATCATCAGTTCTGATGTCATGTAAAAAAAAAAGAGAGAAGAAAATAAATAATTTATCACCAGTTCTTTGGGTGCTGTCTTTTTGTGATTTCAGCAAGTCCACATAGTTACATGTCATCATCACTTCAAGTGACTGCAAATGATCTAGAGCAACGAATAATACACTAGTTGGTGAACAGTAAGCTTTAGATCTAAACTCTTCAATCTTTTCCAGTTTCACCCGAGGAAAGTGTCACCGAGACTCAAGACATAGAAAAATAATTTGTGAACCAAGTAAAAAATGCTAAATAAAGAAACAAGACAAGTGCATGATTCAACCTATCAGTAGGTATCCAGATATATCAAATGCCAAAAGGAGATGTTCTCAAAACTAAAATCAAACAAGTAAAATTCTAACTCTCTTGCTTCCTCGAAGTTTTCTACCTAATCTCTTCCCTTCTATTCATTGTCTTCTTTTCCACCATATGCTAAAGAGGCTAGGAGGGTTAAGAGAACTATTTTACAACTCTATCACTTTTCTCAGGTTCAAATACAGACAAAGTTTGAAAATGAATCTAATTAACCAAGTGTCAAAGTAAATTGTTTCTTTTAGAAATAGTTGTTCTAGTGTGGTATATGAATTTACAATATATCATCAATAGACCCATTTTGGGCTAAGCAATGCAAAGTTACATCATTTTAAAATTTCACGACTTGCACTCTCTTTTCTCTAATAAAATTTACCTATTTTTCGTTTATATCCATCTAAAAATAGCTTTCCTAGAATGGAAAATTCCCATCCAAGCATTCAAGTTAATAAATGAACTTGCGTTCTAATATCTCATATGTGATGTAATGCCTTACTAAATTTTCTATTTGTTCATACTTTCTTTTTATGAGGTAAATAATTTCTTTAATGTCTAGGCAAAAGACACTTGTATACAAGAAGTATACTAAAAAGGAAAACCAACAAAACAAAACTTCAATCCTCTATACAACATGGGACTTCAGCGGTGCACCAAAAGAAAATGAGGGATGGGAGGCTACTCCTCAACTTAATAAAATTCATCTCTACCCTTCAAAAGCTCTTCAATTTAGTATAGTCACTACACTCGAACAAGAAGCTTAAACTCCATCTTTGCATCTGAGTCAAAAATTTAAAATGATTTTTTAATTTGACTTTTGCAATACTTCATATTTTCCACTTATTCTAGTTGTTTTAATAATTTTGTCAAAACTCAAAAGAACTGTTGTTTGTCCCGATCATTATTTTTTCTTGCATTATATGTTATGAAGACATAAATAAGTAAATAAAATGTTCTCTATCTAACATCTTAAACTTTTAAATGAGATGGTCTCACAATTCAACATGATATTAGAGCAGATTGAGTTGATCTAAAGTCTCACTACAACCTATCAAAAAGCAAGTATGGTTCATGAACCATGCATGCACATTATATGGTTCAAAAATCAGAATTCACTACAAAATTGTCTTCTTTAACAACTTAAGTTTTTTCATGAGATGTTAGACAATATATACATAATATTTCCCCAAAATACTTAAGTTACTTGCCAGCGAACTTTAACTATGCTGGGGTCTTATTAATCCTTGTACTATTTCGAAGTGATATTATTGCCTTCTGGAGACCACCTGACATATAGAGAATGAGATATACTCTTAAAGAACGTGAGAGAACAGTGCAAAGAAAAATGTACCACATTTTTCCTTCTTTACTTTTTTTTCCACTCGCCATACCTTCTACTTGTTGGTGGTGCCCAAAACATATTTACCTGTGGTGTCCAAAACTAGAAAATTATATCTCATTATTGAGCGTAAACAATATAATATTGTGAGTTTAAATTTCTCTCATTTGATAGAAACTTCCTGGTTTGGGTGCTTTCGTAAAACCTTGTGTTGGTGTTCATTTGGACTTTCATGCAGAAAATCACTAGTAAGATAAGCAAATATTATCAGAAATTGCACAACTTCTTTACCTAGGAAAGGGATCACTACCACATCAGAAAGGATCAACAAGGAACACTACATAATTCAAATTTTGAAGCACCTTGCATTTAACAAAGATGAACAGTTACTTAAGTTTTCACTATGACAGGCATATACTCTTTAATCAAGTAAAAGATTTCATTAATAATAATAACAAGGCCAACTTGGCTGTATACCAAAAAGAGGAGAAACCTACATGATTCCGGAACTTCATGAGAAGTTTAGTTCTCTAAAGTTAAACAGAAGTTGTATGCAAATAACCAAAAATTTGCAAAGAAAGACCACTGAATCAATTTCAACTCCTTAGAAGTGTCTGTTAAGCATGCTGGCAATATATTTGACTTGAACCACTACTATCAAAATTCAAGGTAAAATTTATTTTAGGGAAAGGACAAATATACCCCTCAACTTTGCAATTTAAGGAGCGGATATACCCGGCCTCGTTAAAGGTGGTGCATATATACTGTTGTTTAACAAATGGTGTTATATACTTGTCGCCTAACAAAAATGAAGTATATTTACCCTTTTCGTTAGTTATTCATATTTACTGAGTTAAAAATTCTAAAAATTTATTTCTAACTCAAAAATGCCACTGCTTTAAAAATGACCTTCTTTATTTTTTTTACTCTAGACTTGATCAATGAAAAACGCTCTCAATCCTCTCTTCTACTCAGCCATAAAATGAGTTTGAAACGAATCTGAATAAAAGGAGGAATTGAATTAGTTTTAGTTGGTCGTGGTCTGAGGGGTAAAAATGAGAGGTAACTTTAAAGTCATGAGATATTTCCAAAATTTAAAAGTCAGTTTTAAATTTTAAAATTCAGTCTCAACTTAAAATGGTAAATATGCATCATTTGTTAGATGATGAGGCATATATGCACCATTTGATAAACAGTGAGGGTATATATGCACCATTTAATAAACGGCAAGGTATATGTATGTACCACTTTTTAATGAGGAGATATCCGCTCTAAATCGACAAATCCAGGGGCATATTTATTCCTTTATCCTTTATTTTAATCTATTTGATATATATATTTTATATATATATCATATAACATTTATAAATGGATTTGGGCTACCAGAAGGAACATGAGCAGCTAGCCAGAATTCAAGTAATTTATAATGGGAACTTTAGAGGTTAGCAAAACAAAAAAACAGAGAAGGAAATTTTTTAGCAAAAGATCGATTAGAAGGTTTAAAGAACGATAAAAAGAATAAGAATGTCATTGAGAAATACAGTGGATGATAAGACCATGTCGGGTTTGGTTACTCACTGATTTGGGTATAAGTTTGAGTAAAGAATTTAATTATTAAATTGTATGAATAGGCCGAAATTGATAGATACTGGACTAGTTGAATTACTCAAAGCATGGGTAGATATAATTCAACGAATTTACAGTACAACATGAAATACCGAGGGATGGGTATTTTAAAATAGTTACAAAATTGGCCTGAACAAAGAAATTAACGCTAGATCAATATGATGATGATAGATTAACTGCTGGAAACAAGATTGCTTGAGGTGACACATTCGGTATTTCGCACAAGTATTGTTAGTAGTAACCGTACGAGATTTGCCCATAACTTGCATGATTTATTGATTTTTAAAGTGAATGTGTTACTGAATATTTTGAATTTGCATGGGACAAGTCCTTACTAGATATGATACTGAACCATTTACTTGAGATATTTACTGCTTATTTGAAATGCTTTCACCAAGACAGACTTGTTTTACCATTACTTGAGATGTGATTATTGTCACTGTGATGATTTTACTGTAACGTTAAGAAAATGTTATCTTGACAAGTTTTTGTCAAAGTTCGACATAAAGCCTAATTTGATGAGAATTAAAATGCCCTATACTGTTTTGAAAATGTCTATACGAGTACTTTACTGCTTATAAAGAAAGTATAATTTGGGAGCAGATCTTGATGGATTCCGTAGCTAACAACGAGTTTGTTATACATGGTGTAATCTTTGTATTTACAGATTATTGTTATAGCCCTCGCTAGTAGAAAGGTAGAACTAGATACCGTTAATAATTTCCTTGAGTAGGGACCTACTGTTATATTTGACTCTTTACGAGAGGTCCACAATTATTGCCATCCTTGGGCAGGAGACACATAAATTATATGATTCGTTCTTGAAACTTCACAAACATAAATATATGATATGACACAGTGTTTAGTGAATTATTGATTTTTGTTTGCAAGAACCACATGAGACTGCTCATTGTTACCAGCTTTCTGAGAAGGCATTGATATGATACTTTTTATTATTATACTCAACATGCTTTTTGACTTCTCCCTGTTAAAAATGATTGTTGTGGAGGTTGTTATTCACTAAGCTAGCGACTCACTCACCGTTATTTTTTTTACAAAGACACCAGTTGATGCCTGCGAGGATTTCGTTAACTAGAGCATATGAGTTAATAGTTTCTGGTGAGCTCGTGATTGCTTCACGTGAGGGGCAAGAAATTTATTTTTGCTAACGCCCTTTATTTTAAGATTCTTAGGTCGCCTGTCGCCATTTTTATTAATATGAGTAGTCATTCTTTTATTATTTTAGACTTCTGACTAGTTCGTGATTGGAGATGGATTTAGTATTATTATGCTGCGAATGCATACTGATGAAGACAGGACTTGTTTGGCTGATATTGGTTGGTCCTATTCCTGATTCTCAGGCAGGGAAAATTTTTGGACAGTCCTAAAAATAGGGGAAACTTTGTTCGATTTTCTCTAAAATACCAATAAGGCTTGGTTGGAGCACTAGCTCCAAAGAGCAGGTCATATCCCAAATTGGGCCGAAATGAGAATACAAGGAAATAGATTTGTGTAAATGAGAATTCCACCATGACGGGTATATTAGCTCTACTGATAATTCAGAAGCAGCAAAAAAATCTGCTCAAAACAGCGTATAACAAGTAAAGTACTCATGTCATCCTAACATTAAGGAGTTTGGTTCTGCCCAGTTGGATTTTACAGTGCTACAAATATGGCCATCAATATGTTTGTGTACAGCAGAATAAGATCTTGTTTCGCACGGCGAAGAACAACATAAAATAAAATAATAACCACAACAATAAAAAATGAACAAGAGAGAAGATTGAGAGAAATACATAATATGGTTGGAGCAAGGGGGCAAATTTGGAGTTACATTAAACTACCTCCTTAGAGCACATAATTGTACATGGATATCTTTATCTAAAGAAGAGCCTATCAAGCTAAATGCAGTTGAAACATATGAAAGAAAAAGTCGATAAAGTTGCCTACACCATGACGTGTTACAAATAAAAGGTGATCATACCGACTTAAAGCACTTCTTCGCGTGCTTCCTTTGATGTAAAACATTTTAGAAAAATCTCCATCATTCACTAGCTTATACTTGATGGAAGATTTGAACTTCAGCTTGGGAATACGCTTAAACTTCTTCTTCGTTGTTGAACCAGATCCAATATTATAATTCTTACATGTGCTATTACTTCTGACCCAACTTGAACATAGACCCCTCACTGTCATTCAATATCCTAGTGTGCTCATTTCCTCCACTAGTTCCAGAGATCACTAGAAAAGGTTCATCCTCTGCTGAGTCATAAAGTGGAACATCCTCCACCATATATCTGCAGTAAGCAAGCCAGATTGAAATAAATATCCATGAACTATAAGTGAAATACGAGTAAAAACTGTAAAGTAACGCCAAACTTATAATATGAAACCAGCTAATTAGCTTCATTCTTTGCTTTATGAGTTTATTTGATTCTGTCCCTTATTACTTAAACATGTAATATTTCAGAAAATAGTATATTCTCTCTTTACCATGTTTCTTTTTCTTTTTAATGGACGGTGGTGTTCGGTCAGCTTGCCTGCATCTCACTAATCCACATCTGCTACCTCCCACCAACACAGGTATTGGGTAACTGTGTCCACCAAGACTTGCAGATGAAAAGAAATCACCTAATTTTTTGTCTATGAGGTGAATCCATTAATAATGGGGCCCTACTTCATTGACCACTATAGGTCACACGCTGGGTTCTTCCATACTCTAGCATGTTTCTTACAAGGAGGAAACGAAGTGCGTTACTAGTATGGTGTTTGACAATATGACTATAATAAATTATATAGAGTAGTGAGGAGCAAGCCCGTCGCATATGATATTATTTGAGCTTTCCCATTCCTAAGATCCTGGATGTGGTACTACTGCATGGACCTGACTACAAGTTTGGCCAGCTCGCCGGCAAGTCAAGCAATGAAAGGTCAGATCATTTTGTCTGAAATATCATTTTCGACCTATCTATCCATTGAACAAGTATCAGCCCTTGTTGATGGACAAACGAAATGGGAAAAGAATAGGGAAGAGCAGCTCTACTCATACTCTGCTTATAGAAAGACATAAGACACCAAGTAAAACATGCATCTCATTTTCAAGCCCTTGCCAATCACATTTATATATCTCACTGAGGTTTGAATGGTATCTGGCAACAAATCACAGTTAACAGAACTAAGAAAATCAGCAACAAACAAAGTTGGGAGCACACTCGTCATCCCCATCTTCCCAGACATGGCTGTACTCCTGGAACCAAGATAACGGAACAAAAGAATAAGAAATAAGATTTGACAGACTAATTTAAACACTTTGTCCCATAAGATTCTGTATTCAAGGTAGCAGGATTAGAACACAGTAATTTTATCCTGAAAGATAGTGACAATCGGGTTTACATGCTAATTCTAAAACTTAAACAGTGAGGTTTAACAATATCAACGAAACAAAATCTATAATCCCGTTGATCAACCAAATTTTCAATGAGAAAAGCAAAGAAGACATCTACTGCATAGACATCCATTGCTGTGCTCTAAATTCAGATATAATAAGCAATAAGCATTTATATTTTTCTTTTATCAAAAGGGATAAGCATTTATCTTTTCTTGTAATTATGAACAGTAATATCCTGGATTCATTTTTTTCAGTTTCAAAAGCAACACACTGATTATCTCTCATAAAATTTCAAGGTCATTATATTGTGGTGTATTTTAGGCCCTTCAATGGAGGAAGGAGATATATGTAAGGGAGTAAAAGGAAAATGACTATGAGACATCGAGAACTTCACATTTGAGAGTAAAGTACAAGATCTTCAAAAGAAAGATGACACTTCCACTGAAGTAAAAAGGAAAAAAAGATAAAATTCTTTTAACATGTCGTAATTCTACAACAATCTTAATACACGTCATTAAAGAACAGACTATGATCAGAATAAAAGACCGATAAGGATACAATTCATACTACAGCATGTGATTTGCAGATTAGAATGTGATTGTAAAATCAATCTATATATAAATCATTAATCTGTTTGTTGTCTAAAATTGGGAAGAAGAAAACATAGAGAAATGATGCCTACAAAGGGTATTCCAGATAAATAATTCATAAGAAGCTTAAAGTTACCTGAATCGTTGAGACTTGGCACCCAGAAATAGAACAGTTTGCAGCTCCAATAATAGACAACGGCTATTGCACCTGCACCACTCAAAATTGTAGCTATACGTCAGCTCCATTCCAACATATATATCTTGCTTGTAAATATTCCTAACCTTGTTTCCCCTGACACTTTCCATTTCCTTGTTTCACAATTTGGCCAGCTGGGAAATTCAGGAACACACAGTATCAGTGCTATCAATCTACACCAATTAAATTAGGCAATAATATGCCCCTGCCTGACCAAGATCTGTATCTTATTTCTTTTCATCAATTTGACAAACCGGGCGTTTCAGAACTTACCATGAATGATTTATGAATCTTCCAAAATTTCCCTTCCGGGTGGAGTCAATGAAATAATTAGCTTCTAAAGAAATTATGTACGCATCCTTGAGCTCTGCATAAATCATGTGAAATTACATAGTGATCTGTAGATGCATAGACAACTATCTCTAATGTTGATAACTTACCACGAGCTTCATAAGACTGAGACCTTCTCTTTGCTTCTTCAGATGATATCACTTCTCCACAGCATTCAATGATGAACTGTCCGGCCTAATTAAGAATAAGCCAAAAACAGTTACTGCATAAAGGCCTTCCATATATTCCACAGAAAGCTCAAATTCTATAGGCTCAATTCTGAATTTTTCTTCAGTGATCACAAAAAGAAAATGTTTTTGCATATGCCAAACTGTGCAATAAAACTAATTGGACCTAAAAAATAAAATGGGAGGTTGCTTCTGCAGAATTGTACCTTTATATTCCTCATCAGCTAAAAGACCCCAACCACGCCCTTCAGTCCTGAATAACTTGGTTTTTGCATATTCACATTTCTGGAATCTCTGTGGACAGCAAGCAAAACACATCAAAACAATGTACCTAAAACTATTTTTAAGTGACTCTTTTAAATGTCTCTTCCAAATACGGTACCGAGTAGAATCTCCTATTAGTTATTGAAGCAGTCAACTGCATATAAGGAACTATGTCCTCTCACAGTAGGATGTGGGAAAGGATAAATTAAAGTGAAGAAAGATTCTCAAAACGGATAGAACTAAATAACAAGCAGCAATTATTTGTAATTTTATTTTTTGTTTATAAAGGAAAAACTAGGAGCAACTATGCCATACCAACAACTGCTTGGAACAAAGCGAGTTCAATCAAACAGAGACTCACAGTTCTCAGCATATCTGATAGATAAACCACAAATTCTGAAGCAGCATTTAATCACTCCCCGATGATAGGAAACTCCTTCTGTACAAATATAGAGATCGATAGACGATAGTTGCATTTTATCACAAAATATCAATCACACCCAAATATCATACTCTTCCCTCTAGGAAAATCCCATTTGCCGCAAAGTTCAAATCTTTTAAACAAAAGAGTCGCCATTTATGGCTCAGTAGAGAGAACATGACCTCCCTAAGGTATCACAAATGATAACACACTTTGCTGCATGAGCATAGCATGAAAAATTTATAGAGCTCGGCTTCTTCATATAACCCTAGATGTTCACTATCTGCGGTTTACAATACAATAGAGGCTCATTTAGGAGTATAGTCTACAATAAAAATAAGGAAGGTTTCCTAGTCACAAGGACGCCTAATTATAGGACATATAGTACATATAGTGTCTTCTCCTTATAACCATGACGTTCGGGCCAACTTGTACACACCTCGACTAATTCCACAAGATACCCAAGCCATCTCCACCAACACAAAGCACCGACTCGGCTCTAACGTTTACAGATGGGAGTTGAAATCATCAGTATTTTTGCCTCTGGTTAAGTTTTAAACGTAAGACCTCATGGTTCTCAAATCACTTTATTCACCACTAGGTCACATCCTTGATGCTCCATTAAGAATATTTCAAGTAACAATTTGTACAATTAATCCTACACATATACGACAAATCTAGACGCTCTACCTATCACAACTGCTAAAGATCGTATGTCTAATCTTAATACATACGCAAATACCTAATTTCTAGAATTCTTGCTAATATAGAGACTTGATTCGATAGATTTGTTGAAGGAAAATTGCCATTGAAAGGTTAGTTAACAAGAAATTGACTGACATGTTAAATAATGTGACACTATGCATTGCCTACGTTAGATGTGCAACATGGAAGATGTGCATGATGTAGTGCCATGTTAGGACTGTTAGCTCATTACAAACATTGTAAGGAACTGAGGTTTGACGCTTTGAATTATTTAATTTAAAATTTCTGTTGCTTTGCACTATTTAAAATCACTTTTGACTTGTTTAAAAATGTCTTATTTATGCTCTCTCACATAGTATAGGCTACAAATCGCCTGGAATATTTTCATCTTCAATGTGTCAGTGAGAACTAAATATAAAGTCAAGAGGTCTAGGACACGAAGGAGTGGACAAATGATCCGAAATATTAAGGAATTAAGTCTTCCTAAAACCAACCATAAAAGAAATACAAAGATCCAAGAATAACTTGAAAGAGAAAGAATCACTGATACATGGACTGTAAGAACATATGGCTGCTCCTAGCCTGCACAGAACAAGATCACTAGAAGGACATGAGCATTACGTTGTTGAATAAACCAAGTAATATAAGACAATGGTTGATTTATAGCAGATTATTAAAAATAAAAAAGTTATTAGAGCAGAAGACTAGCTTCTTCCAGCCATCTAGAAGCTCCTTTGGCGCCATTATATAGAAGCTCTGATGTCTTAGTACATATATGGAAATGTTTAAGATAATTTGATAAAGAAGAAATTATATGGTGTTTAAGGAGTTGATGAAGATAATAAATTGATAAAGCTCCTTCACGTGAAATATATGAGGAACATCATGTGGAAGATTGCATAATAAGATGGTTTAAAGCTAGTTTTAGAAATGGATTATGGTAGAAATAGTTCATCACAATGTCATAGTAATGCATTCTGATGGGTTCTGGTGAATAGTTTGCACTGTATGTGACCTCAATTCTGCTTCTTTTCCTTTTTCCTCCTTTTCTTTTCTTTTTCCTTTGAAGTTGATAGTTACTTTTTTATATACATCAAACCAGAAAATAAAGTTGTTGTGGAGCTGGGACTGCAGTTGTCGATTGAAGGAAAGAACCTTGAGCGTGCCTACATAATCAGTTTGTCTCTTGGGCTTCTATAGAAGTATTTTCAGTTCCAAAGAAGTGTTTTTATAAAATATATACCCATCCAAATTAATATACAATATCACCTAAGAGTTAATAAAATCATATTAACAACAATGAGAAGCTATGAAATAACACTAAGAAAGGTAATGGCATGACATGACTTTATTGAGCTTATCATAAAGGTTCAAAATACCACTAATGCACTCTTTCAACACATGATTGTGCAACACCTTCAGCACTACCAATAAAATCTGTTGTAAGTTTAGAAATTGATAGGATCTTATAAATAAAGTATATTAATAAAGAGAGACAATGGTGGAAATGTTCAACAAATTAAGTGAATCATCTAATTCAACGATTCCGCATTTTTCACCATGATGACACATCCTATTGTACATTCAATGCTGGTCAATACATTTAAGCATCTCTGTCCACAAGCACTTTCAGGATCACAGGCATTATACTTGCATTCACAGATAGCAATGATCCTTCTCAGTTTCTTATGTCTGTAAGACATTAGAACATTCCAATTAAAATTGACCAACTAAAGCCAAGATCAGCGATAATTGAAAACTATTCAACTCCAAATCAAGCTATGCATCTTTTAGAGCACAAGTTTTCTCTCTTTTTTTTGGGTTTCAAGTTAAGACATCAGAAGCTTCAATCTTGAAAACCACATAATGAAGAAGTAGGGCACAAATTTTCTAAATGAATGAAACAAAACTTATTTCTTCACATAAAGAAACTAATTTTCAGTCCCATCTTATAGAACAAAGAAAAAGATGAAATGTAAGCATTATACAACATTAATTTCAACTCACAGAAAGTACTTTCTTTTAAGCTTGACCAGATAATCACAATCCGCAGTTCAAATTTCTTCTTTTACTCATTTTCTTGGCATTGAATTCATACTCCTAATGGGCACAACATGGAAAAAATATACAATGGATCATCGAAATGTAATTCTTTATTCAAAGTGATTTCTGAAAGTTTTATCTTAAAAGTGAAACAGTAGCAATAACCAATCTCTTTTGCAGAGATATAGATCCAGATCTTAGATACCCAAATCCAACTATTTGGACCATGACTTAATACGCTATCCAAGTGGTACTCACAGTTGCAAACAGCATAACAATAATTCAGAAGTCTAAGCAACAAGTGTATGAAAATGAGCTTCAAAGTTTAAGGATTATCAAAAGAAAGAATGCCTGGCAGGTCATCATTAAAAGAAACAAACAAAGTATTTGAGCTCACTTTCGCCTTAAAAATTCATTTTGAGTAATATGAATAAATGGTGTTACCTTCCGGTAGTTGGACCTCTTCAAAAAGAAAAAGGTAACAATTAACCTCATTACTTGATGTAAATAGAATGGAGAATTGTAATGCAAGACCACTTGTATATAAGCAAAGAGGCTGCATTTATTATACTGGCTCCATAAACATTATTATACAGTATTGTCCTAGCAACTATACGATCGACAAATAAGTAAATCAAATATTATTCAGCTAATTGATTGCATAAACCATGTCACAGATGTGTGCATCCACAAAGTTGAGGCAGATGAAGTAACTTGATAATAAGGCACAACTGAATGCAGAAACCATAACATTAACCAGCCAAACCACAAGGATATTCAATAAGCTCACTTTTTCAATAAAGTAAATTTTATTAATGAAAATAGCAGCACTAAGACCGTGGTATGACTATAGCTCTTTCCATCTGCAAGGAGTCACTATAGTCCAAAAGAGTGCTGAAGTGTGTAATAATCAAGGTAGGAGAATAACTCTGTGTATTAGTCCATTATGTCAGGTGTATATATACAAATACATTGAGTTCTAATTAAGGAAATATAAATAAGGAAAGAATCAAAAGATATTCTATCATATCCCTACATATCTGCTAAGCTATGTACACTATACCCAAAGGCGTCTATATTCATTCTATAACACTACTCCTCAAGTTGGAGCATAGATATTAATTATGCCCGACTTGTTACAAAGATAATCAACTTGAGTTCCATTCAACGCTTTTGTGAACAAATCAGCTAGTTGCTCTCTTGTCGTGGAAATCAGGCTTTCCTGAATCTTTTCATGAATAAAATGACAGTCAACCTCAATATATTTAGTTCTTTCATGATACACCAGATTCGAGGCAATATAAAGAGCAGCTTCTGATTATCACACAGAGTTTTGCTGGTATATGATTCTTCAACCCAATTTCAATTAAAAGATGATGTATCTACATAATCTTACACGTAGACTGTGACATAGCTCTGTATTCGGATTCTGCATTGGATCGAGATACAACATTTTGCTTCTGCATTCCACATACCAAGTTCCTCCAACAAAGACACACAGCCTATAGTAGATCTTCTATTAATTTTCGATCCAGCCTAATCGGCATCCGCAGCCCACTCAATACGAGTATGATTGTGATTTTTATACAGTATGCCAAGTCCTGAGTTCCTTTCAAGTAACGTAGAATTTGTTCCAAAGCTGCCCAGTGTTGACTGTCGGGGCGACATGAACTGGCTAACAACACTTACAGCGAAAGTACACAGAACGAGTCACAGAAAGGAAGCTTAACTTCCAACTAACCTTCTGTAACTCTCTGGATCAGCACAAGGATCGCCATCATCTTTCATAAGATACATATGGGGAACCATTATAGTACTGAAGGGTTTTGATGCCATCTTTCCAGTTTCTGCAAGTAGGTAAAGAATATATTTCTCTGAGACAAAAGAATTCCCTTCTTGTTTCTACTTCTACTCCCAAAAAGTATTTAAACTGGCCCAAATCTTTCATATGAAACTTAGTATGCAAGAGCACTTGAGCAAAGAGATCCCCGCATAATCACTTCTGTGATTGACAATATCATCCACATATACAACAAGGAGAATAGTGTCTTCGTTGTTCATTGGCGGTAGAAGCGACTGAGTGATCACATTTGCTCATTTTCAACCAAAATCTTAACTACCTCATTGAACTTGCCAAACCAAGCTCGAGGACTCTGCTTCAAGCCATACAAGGACTTTTCAAGTGACAAACTTTCTCATACTCCCCTGAGCAACAAAAACGGGTGGTTGCTCCAAATACACTTCCTCTTGAAGATCACCATGAAGGAATACGTTCTTGACATCCACCTGTTGTAAAGGCCAATTCTCGTGAGGCAGCTAAAGAAATGAACAAGCAAACAAAAGTGAATTTGGCAACCGGAGAAAAGGTGTCTGGAATAATCCACCTTACAAGTTTGGGCATATCCTTTAGCCACAAGTTTTTCCTTAAGTCTAGCAACAAAACCATTTAGGTTAACTTTGACTCTAAAGCCCACATACATCCCACTGATTTTCCTTTGCAATCTTTTCACTCTAAATTCCATGTGTGATTTTCCTCTAAGGCATCTATTTCCTCACATTGCATCCGACCATCTAAGATGATTCAAAGCCTTTCAATGTTTTAAAGGTACAGAGGTGAAGTCTAGAGAAGCAATCAAAGATCTAGATGTAAAGGATAAGTGATCATTAGAAACAAAATTAGCAATGGAATATGTGGATTTGCAAGTCCTTGTACCTTTACGAAGAGCAATAGAGGCCAAGGTTGGAGGAACAGGCAGCGGAAGACCTGATAACCAAGGGACTCAGGAGACATGCATCAATAGTCTCTTGCCTCCTCGAGTAAACTTGAGTAATTGGCGGTCTTGCCAACACAGATGGAGCAGGTGCTGAAGGCACAATAATCGATTGGTGCTCAATAAAGGATCGAAAGATAGAGGAACAATATCATCTGATTGTTTGTCAAAGCACGAGTAACGTGATAGACAAATCCACTCATCTTTCTCCCCTTGAACGGTAGAAACGAGGTGCATAGAAGAATGGTGTACTCTCTGAACGGCCGGACACCAGATATTTTCCAAGTTCAGTAGAATAAAACCACTTCCTTCTGAAGTAGAAATAGCCTAGACAAATACACTTCAATGCTTTAGGATCTAACTTGGTAACAGATGGTCGAACATTTTGAACATAACATGTACTTCCAAACACACCTTAGGTTCCATAATTGAAAGAGGACTTGATTGGAAAAAAGAATACTATATGAACATTAATAATCAAGCACAGTAGATGGCATGCGATTAATCAGAAAACAAGTTGTGGACTGCATCTGCCCAAACTATTTGGGAACCTTCATTTGGAACAAAAGTGATCGAGCTGGCCTCGAGTAGATGCCTGTCCTTTCTTGGCAACCTCCATTCTGAGAGGGTTCTGAAGCGGAGGACAAAGTTTCTTCAACATAGATAAAGAAGGATGTCTCCAATCCGATAATATGTTTCAAATGGAAACACAACACTGTAATAGGCAATGTAATAGAGCGGCCTACATTATCATGATGTAGAAACTATTTGATATATGTCCTTTACCAATAACTTGATTCTATAAGATCAAGCAAAACAGACTAAATGATTGGAAAGCACTGAGATATAAATAACCAAGGTCTTAGTAAAGCCTCACTAACAGAGATCAAATTGTATGCCAACTCAGTAGAGTTTGGTCATAGATGATAAGGCAGGAGAGGTTGGTCTGAATAGTCCTAGATCCCACAATATTACAAGTTGGTTTACTGAAGTACCTTAACTGGAGAAACTGTTTTGTGTGATTGAAAGCTAGAAAATACATTAGGATTACCTAACATAGGATTCAGCACTGAATAATCACCACTTATTTGAAGAAGAGAGAAGACATGTTTTACTTGACTTAGCAAGAGTAGTAACTGAAATAGATTCTTCAATGATTTTGATTATCGCAAGAATTTATCAAACTCCTTCTGCCGAACTAGAATTTGTTTGAGCAGATGATTGAATTCAAAAGTAAATTTGATAAGACACTGTTATATGATAGCAGTTATCTGTAGCCTTTCCTCTATTGTGTAGAGTCATTTTCCAACTAAATTTATGTGTCAAAATAAGTCAATAAACTAACAGATAAATAGCAGACCCACAAAAATAATCACTTTGCATAATCTGAAATTTGAAAAACACACCAATACACCCGTGACAAATTAGTGTGCAAGCAAGATGAGGAGTCGACAATGGATAATAATCACAGAGATCAACATCCAGCCCCTAACAAATGATCTGAGACTACTACAGAAGCTTCCAGCAGTGATACAGCCACCAAACCACAGAGAAAATATAATGATCGGGGAAAAGAAAGAACTGGGCTTGACCGAGTCTGGAATTTTCAAAGCTATCACAAATTGGGATTATTCAAACAAGATACCACCAAATCCTGGGAAGAAATGTCGTGAAGACACAGGAAATATACGCAGATTGAAATTCCACATGCACGCCTCATTATGTGCCAAATTCAGCAGATTGCTGGTAAATCTGTTATCGGCCTGTAAGGCTTACTGGGCCCTCGCCACTCAATGAATCTAGATAACTGCCTGTGCCTGGGAAACATCCTCCCTGGGCAATTGGTGACCAGTAAATCCAAACTCCCAATGACACCAAATCACTCCAGAGAATATTTCATCAACATAGACTAAGCAGATCTCCATAGCTCGATACCATGTAATAGACAAGGTAGGAGAATAACTTGTGTATTATTCCCATTATGTAGGCATATATATACAATACAACATGAGTTTTAATTATGAAATCCAATGAGGAAAGAATCGAAAGATATTCTAAAAGGTTTTGGAAAAAGCTTAGAAGCGGAAAAAGGATTTGGTGACTTGTTTGAAACAAAGCGAAACGTTTAGCAAAGCGACGCTTTTTCAACTGAAGGAATTTAATACAAAATAAAGATATTGAATTTGCATAGATAAATAACAAAGAAGTCAATAGAAATAACACATTAAACAAATCTTTCAATTCTTAAATTAAACAGTAACAATAGATACTAAAACCAGAACAAAAGCTACATATTTTCACTACAATCACAAAACAAAAAAATAAATTGAATATTTAAGTAAACAGGGAAAGTTAAAAAACTAACAAAACAAAGAAGAAAAATGGAGAACCAAAAGCTACAGTAAACTAATAGAGGAGAAGAGAAGAGAAAAAATTTGGAAAGAGGAGAGGAAGGGAAAATGAGGAAAAAAATCGGAAAAGAGGAGATGAGAAAATGAGTAGAAAACAGAGGAGAAAAGAAAAAAGAAAAACTGGAAAGAGAAGAGAAAATCGAAGAGAAGAGAGAAGGAGAAGAAATTTAACTTGAAACAAAAGAATTGAGAAGAAGAGTAGCAGCAGAAAAAACCAATGAAGATGCATAAGTCTCTGCAATTTCTTTAGTAAGACGTAAAATTTTGCTTTCTTCATGTGCGTATGCTTCACGCCGCCCTGAGCGCTTTTAACAAAACACCTAAAGGCATCTACATTCGTTCTATAACAAAGCAGATTTACGTTTCAACAAGCCCACATTTGTTGGAGATAACAAACTCACTTTATTTTAGGAAAGATCAGCTATTGAGGAACTACAGCTTCCAACTAGTTAGTTATGAAGGCCAATAACAAAGTAGAGTAATCTATAGACATGTGCTGACTCAATATCACCTGTTTAAATGGTCTATACAATCTACAGCAACAGAGTCTACGAAAAACTGATGAAACTACCCACTTTCCAAGATGCACTTTTGTCAATTATTACAAAAACCTATATAATTATCAAAATGAAGACCATAAGACCTCAAGAATTATTTCTAAAATTATTAAATTTAAAACTTAAAAATATTCATAATCGAATCGATGCCTTGAAACCTGGGGTATGTTGGTATATTACTAATCTTCATTTTTTGTGGATGATTGTTACCGATTACTAGTCTTTTTATATCAGTAATTAGAGACCAATTACTAGTCTTTTTAATTACTACAGCTACTGATAGGTAGCAAGAGTTAGGCTATCAAATCCTCTGGAAATATTTATTTATAATTGAGACGAAATGTGATATATACATGTTCAAAATATTATACTAATCTTATCATCAGTTTTGATGTCATGTAAAAAAAAAAAAGAAGGAAAAAAATTATCAACAGTTCTTTTGGTACTATCTTCTCGTGATTTCAGCAAGTCCACATCGTTACATGTCAGCATCACTTCAAGTGACCTACAAATGAACTAGAGCAATGAATAATTACATCAATCAGGAACAATAAGCATTAGATTAAAACACTTTAATCTTTCCAGTTTCACCAAAGGAAAAGTGTCGCCTAGACTTACAAGACTTAAATAGAAAAATAATTTGTGAACCAAGTAAGAAATGCTAAATGAAAGAAGGCCAAATAAGTGCATGGATCTAACTCATCAATAGGTATCCAAATATATCAAATGCCAAAAAGAGGTTCTCGAACCAAATCAAACAAGTAAAATCAGACCAAGATAGTTGTCCAATACGCCCTCCTACGGCGCATCTGATTTTGATTAGATCTCCTTTGAAGAAGGCATCCACAAAATTTACCTGCTTCCTCGAACTTTTCTCCCTGATCTTCGCCTTTCCCTTATTCATTGTTCTTCTTTTTCACCATATGTTAAAGAGGCTAGGAGGGTTAAGAGAACTATTTACAACCCTACTACTTTCTCTGTTCAAATACAAGATAAAGCTTGACAATGCATCTAGTTAATCAAGTGTCAAGGTAAATAGCCCTTTTGAAATAGTTGTTCTAGTTTGCACAAAAATTTACAATATATTACAACACAGGCCCACATGGCTAAACAATTCAAAGTTACATCATTCAAATTTCACAACTTGCACTCTCGTTTCTAATAAAATTTACCTATGTTTCTTTTATACCCATCTAAATGGCTTCCTAGGATGGAAAATTCTCCATCCAAGCATCTGCTAATAAGTTAACTTGCATTCTAATATCTCATATGTGATGTAATCCCTTACTAAATTTTCTATTTTTTTGTTCTTTCTTTTTATGAGGTAAATAATTTCATTAATGTCTGGGCAAAAGACACTTGTTATAATAAGTATACCAAAAATAAAACCAACAAAAACAAAACTCCAATCTTCTATACAGCAGGGGACTTGTAAAAATTATATGAAATAAGGAATAGGAGGCTACTCCTCAACTTAATAAAATTCATCTATAACCCTTTAAATGTTTCCATTATTTCCTACTTGAAAATATTAATCTAAATAACTAGTTAATTATAACTGTTTTATAAAAGTTTTTTACCAACTTAATATAATGAAACTATTCAAATGCTTTATTTTGATTGTACATTGGGTAGTATGCCAGTTTTTCGTAGGATCACAATTATTCTCTTTATTTAAAGCACACCAAATCTGACACTAATTTTTTTTACTGTGTAGGAAAATTCATAAGTCCAAATTTAGTCAAAGCCACTAATAACTAGGTCTATCAAGATAAGTACTCCATACTTTAACGGCCGGGGATTACTAGAATTAGCTTTCATTTTTTGAACTAGTAGGAGCAGCTTTAAGTAAGGGAAATGCATCATGAATCCTAATAAGATATAAATTTGTTTACTCTTTAAACAACACATCCACATAATTACATCCAAGTTATTCAATGACTAATTTAAATAATGTATGATAAATATATAAATGTAAACCCAATTGCAAAAGCATTGGTCCATGTCTAAAAATTGGACGGGGTGTAAACCTTTTCTTTCCCAATGTTCACCCAACTGAAATATTGATCAAGAAAACTAACAAAAATGACAGAAGGTATAACATGTAAATAGGCACTCAAACTTGGCTTCAACTCAAGTAATTAAGACTCAAAACTTTGAGAGTGCACATCTAGTACTCAACTTGGTCTCTCACCCAATAACTTAACACTCCACCAGTCCCCACCGTGTTCATAGATACACGATGCCGACGTAGCACATAAATTTTTTGGAAATGTCTAGATGATCATTTTGTAGTTATACCTAATCCATACAGTTGGTTAACAGTTGAGGTGCTAGATGTGCATTTTCAAAGTTTAAATATTTAATTGTCAGTTGAGACCAAGTTTGTATCTTATTTATGTCTTATACCATGACGGAAAGATGAAAATTAAGAGAGAAGTCTAAAAAAACATAAACTTTTCAAATCATCATTTTCAGAGGGAAAATTTCAGTCAAACTAAGATAATATTAAATTTCAAAGAGGATCAGTAGCATGGAGTCATTAATAATGCTTATATTGAGTGAGCACAATAACTCTAATTTGTTATGATATAAAAAAATATTATTCTTCGAATCAATTCCTAGTTTGGCTTTCTTGAAAAGTATTGGAACTCAACTCCAAGTTCAATAAATATTGTTGTTATGTTAAACCTTGAAGCTAAGTGCAATGTAATTGATTCTCTTTGTCTCGACTAGGCGGAACTTCAGTACAGTACCACGGGCAGTAATTGCCACTAAAACGTGTAACTTATCATGCATGAGATCTACGCGTGAAAAGGACACTAAATAATAAAGTTGTAGTTGTCAATGCGATATACTAATTGTTAAGAGAACTTTGTCGCATAGAAATAAAAACCTATCAATTTAGATACTAAGGACTTGAAACCAGAAGCTTAAACTCCATCCTTGTACCAACCACAAATTTAAAATGAACAAGTGGTATCATATTTTCCACTTATTCTAGTTGTTTAGTGGCCTGACAAACTCAAAAGAACCGTGTCTGTCCCGATCATTATTTTCTCTTGCATTATATGTTATGAAGACATAAATAAGTAAATTAAGTGTTCTCTATCTAACATCTTAAATTTTTAAATATGGTGATGGTCACACCAACGTGGTATTAGAGCAGACAAGAGGGTAAATCAAAAGTCTCACTACAACCCATTATCAAAAAGCATGTGCATGGTTCATAAAATGAACCATGCGTGCACTTGATGGGGCGTGTTCAAAATCATAATTAAGTTGTAAAATTTGTTCTTTAACAAATGCTTTTCATTTGATGTTAGACACACAATATATATAATATTTCTCAAAGTAATTTTGCTTTCGCTTTCATTACGACCTTTTAACTATGAGGGGGTTCCATAATCCCTTGTGCTATTTCGAAGTGATATTATTGCCTCCTTCTGGAGACCACCCGACATAGAGAATGAGATATACTCTTAAGAAGAGCGTGAGAGAACAACAAAGAAAAATGTACACATTTTCCTTCTTTCCTTTTCTTCTCTCTTCTCCTTTTCTTTTCCTTTTCCATCTTCTTCTTTTTCCTCCTCTCCTCTCTGCTCATCATACTTCTACTTTGTTAGTGGTGTCCAAACATATTCATTTGTGGAATCCAATGTTAGAAAATTATAGCTCACATATTAGTTTAATATAATATTGGGAGCTAGATAAACCAAAAATAGGGATAGGTCTGACTCTAATATTATAGTAACAAAATGAACCTTAAACCTAACTCAACCCCAATATCACTCATGAAGTGAAGATTGTCCAAGACTACTCCATTCCTTTTACCCATGGGACACAACAAACGCCAAAAGTTTGATGTTATGTTTTCTTTTCCTTTTAATTGATTAATAATGGCAGTACCCTAATTAGATTAAGCACAGCTTGACCACTAAAATTCATATTATGATGTTAAATAAATATCAAACATATTATATTCAAAGGGAATTCCTATCTATATATGGATGGACGGATGGACAATTTGTAAAAATGTTTTTCCTATAATCCAAAAGATTCTTCAACATTTGAAAGCCACCACCACTAAAATTGTTACTTAGATTCTTAATAAATCTTATGATCTCCAATAATGAAAATAAACACTTGACTTCTTGAGTTGGATAAGGATCAAGTTTACCCTGAAAGGCGAATGACTAAAATTATTTTACATTAGCAAAGCAAATTGTATGCATACATGTGTTGTCAAAGACTTCTTTAAGGTGCGTTTAAGCTCTGAAGTTTGCGAAAAGCCAGGTTGAGCGCCATATCTCGCTTAGCTAGCGCTTCAATGCAGTCACCAAGGCAATTAAGGCGTATACCTTAGTACATGGGTGTGGTCCTTAAGAGGCAAAACTAGATAAAATTCTCACTTAAATGTGAAAAAAAAAAAATTCCTTTGTTCATATAGTTATTATTCTTCAATTTCAATTTTTTTAATTTTGCATTTTCCTTATTAAAATCGTGCTTATTTACACCTAAAGCTCCACAATAGATCTCATTACTTTTTTTGCGCCACCTTTGATAACGCTGCCTTATACATTAGAATTATGACGCTCACATGGTCTCTATTTCTGCATAGGTGGGAGGCAAATGCGAGTATGCTACCACTTTGGTTTTAATATCTCCAAGAAACCATGCATGCGGCTCCAAAGACAATTCTAAAGTGTTAATCTAGTAATCCTAATATCAAATTGAAGCTTAGTCTATGAGAATGACAGAAAAACATTATTGCTGCTCAAGAAGTTAAAGTTAGAGGTAGCTTTTAGTCATTTTCTAATGTGCACAAGCGGAAAATAAAAGCAAGTTCTTCATTCTTTCTAAGTTTACATTCTCTATAAAGAGCATGAGACAAATGACAACAGAAAAGGATAAAAAGATAAAACGACATCTTTGGTTTGAGGCATCAAGTACCAAAGTGAATACTGTCTTGTTTTAAATATTGCATGGGCTTCCAAGCTTCAGATGATGCAAAGAAAGTACGACTCACTGCGTCTTTCTTCTATTTCTAAGATCTCCTTGAATGGATCTTCCTTTATCTTCTCTTTCCCTCGTAATCTTATTAAGCAGGTAGTTTAGAAATACACAGTTCTCAAGAACATACTCTAAGTCCATGCAACATCACACTTTTAAATTTTACAACAGGCTTGAAAATAGTAACAGATAACATGAACTAAGGCGTACTACATTGCTTTTCTCTCTTTGCCTGAATGCAGCATCTATGAAACCTCTGAATGGAAATCTGAAACTCCAAAAACTCAACAAAGTAAAAGTTTTCCATCAGTTTCAAATCCAAGCACAAGATCACACACACACACACCAAAAAAAGAATGAAAAAGGTAGCCATTAATGGGCGTTTATTTAACTAAAAGGGTCCATTTAGGCTCTGTTCTGGAAATGCAAATGTGACCGCCGAGAATAAAATGTTCATTTTTTTGCTCTTACATATGAATAAATAAAATTAGAAAACTCTAATTCCTCTCACCAAGAATCTGTACCCACAAAAGAGCTTGAACAAAAAAAAGAATTCAAAGCAAATCTCTCAAAAACAGAATTGCCATTGCCTGTAAAACATTAACATTTCTAATATAAGATTAGAATTAACCCTTGTTAAACAAAAAAACCTAAACCCATAAAAATCTTCTCTTTTTTTTTTTAAGAAAGAAAATTTCTCAAAAGCAGTTTCATTCAATTCTCTTTTGAGGAAATTTCTTCCAACACCAGAAAATGTTTTTAAAAAGTTCGATAAAATCAGAACTCAGCAGAGATGGAAAACAAAATCAAGAAAAATTCCACAAGGGGTTAATTCAATGTGGGTATACATAAAAGGAGAAAAAAAGAAACTAGTTCTAAGTACTACACAGGTAAAATTCAGCATACCTTTGCTGCAAGATTTAGGAAATAAGGTTTGTCCGAAAACTGAATATCATTCATGTCTTTGTATAAATACACACACAAACAAACAATTCCTGATTATCAAAATCTGTTTGTTAAAGAAAGAAATCAGATTGTCTCAACTGTAATAAAAGCTCAGATTTTCTTAAGGAGGCAAATTTTGGGTTTTTGAACTTTTAACGACGAAATATTTTTAGACTGCTAGTTACGACGTCGTTTCATTTTGTCCACATTCCACTGTCACTTTTCCTTTTTTTTTGGTTATTAACTATTTGTTGAAGTTTCTATTTGAAATTGATTTTATGCTAACATAAATTTTCTACTAAAGATTATAATAAAAGTTTCGAAGTTCGAAATCAAAAAGAAAAAAACTCAAGGTGTGTAAAGAATGATATACAATTAGATCATCAATAATTTTTAAAAAATTAATCTACTCGATGAAATTAAATTGCTATCAACTTAGTTATTAACAGTCATATCTAAAGACAATTGAATGAGTGTCAGCCGATTTTCAAGTTGTTTGCAAGTTGCAACTCCCCTCTTGACTGTAAAATGGTCTTTCAAAGCTCTATAAGGCTGTTATTGACTAGCAACACTTCATATTAGACGATCATACTTGGGCTAATAACATATCAACAAAGGTTAAAATTTGTTGCTCCTAAATACAAACAAGAGTATGAGGTTTTCAAGTAATATAGTGACCTAAGAGTCGGATATCATATGCACATAAATTTATTAAGCCAACAGTTTATTGACTTCACTCACATTCAATTAATTGAATCAAAAGTATTTTCTCCAGTTAGATTTGATTATAAATTACTTGAGAAATGTAAAATTCAATTTATCTATTCTTGACAAATAATCAAGAACATTGTTCTAGGACTTTTAGGATTAACACAACGAGAGGAATGATTCATGGCAATGGTATCTCTAAATAATCATGCATGTCGCACATTCACTTGAATTGACTTTCTAGTTCTATCGAGCTGCTTATTAACAAAATTAATATTATAACTAAGAATCTTTAGAATCCTTAATCGCCTACTCATGTTACTTTCACGTCTATATGTCCATGGCTGGTGCACATAACACTACACCCAAGATTTAAATTCCTTTATGTTATTAACAAAGCAAGGCGACAACAAGGTATATATCTATCCTATATGTAAATCCGCTCCCTGATATTCCGTGATTGAGATGTTGATCTACTAACCTATTGCAAATATTAAATCTTCCACTTTCGAGTTCAATTTAAATTGTATGTTCTTATTTCGAGAAGTAGTAGAACAATTACGCCTAAGATTAAATAAATAACTCAAGGATAAATCTCATAATTGTCAATTCAAGTTCATACGACAACAATCATGCAGGTATTATGACAAGAAAACAGAAGTACCATGTTCATAGTAATAATTATACCAACGCACAATCATAAAATGTGTCATAATGAATTAATAGAAGAAAGACGGATGATTCACAACTCCTATAATGCTCCAATGTGTATGCTCCTAATATCTATGCGCAAATCTACCTTCGTAAAGAACTTGACTTTCCCAATCTATCGAATGTTTCTGCGATCAAGGAAATAGGGCATTTCTTCACAAATTATCGTTGGCTAAAGTCCAAAAACCCCTGCAAAAAATGAGTCAGTGGCCATTTATAGGCGTGGGGAAAGTCCTAGACAGATTAACCAAGCCCAAGAAGGATTAGGTAAAATTTGGACTCAACTGATCATGGCCACCGCGTTGCCCATTGCGTTTGACAGGAGATGCGCCACATCAATCATCGTGTTCATCGACTTGAACACCAAGAACTCTACAGCAATGATAGTGACGCACAATCATCATGTTTTGATGTGGTCTCTAGAGTTCGTGCAGTATCTACCATCGCTTCCAATACTTAGGTAACCCTTTTCTTGCCTTCTCAGTGGTGGATGTGTCGCACTAGCTAACACGACCAATTTGGATGTGATAGAGCTTGCGCCACATTGGTTGTGGCGTCCAACACTTGGGGCGATTTTTCTCAACTTCTTTGGACACAATGGGAACGTCGTCAGAGCCCGTGTTCAGTTAGTCTCCATATTGTTTCATGAAAATTTTATATGGTAGAGCAAATATGCTATGTATTTGCATTTATTCATAGCTATATTTTTAAAAAGTTACAATCTATAAATTTATATTTCACTCTCTCTAGTCTCTCTCCCTAACATTTTTTGCCTCATCCCCTCTCTCTCTCCCTCTCCGTCGCTCTCCCTCCCTTCCCTCTCTCTCCCCCGGTATAAGTCTTCAGTAACATGAACTTGTGCTGAAGGCGTGAAGTTCATGGAATTGAACATGAGTACCTACCAGGCATAAATTAAGTAAATATAAACTATGTTTGAAGACAAAGTTCATGCAATTGAAATTATGCTTAAGGGGAGAATTTCAAATGCATGAACTTCTGCCCATAAGTACATGTTTAATAGGTAGAAGTAATTATGTTTTTGGGGCACAAGTTCAATAAGGAATTAGGCCATCTAAAAGTTCATGCACTAAACTTGTGCCTACTAAACTTTATGCTCCAAGACAAATTCAAGAAGATGAACTTATGTCTTTAGGCTAACCCATGTCTTGCGATTTTTTTAACTTGCAAGTTTCTTTTTGTTTTGAAAATTTGTAAAAAAATATTATGGGTATTTTTGTTCCGTTTTTATTACTTAAAACACTAAATGGAAAAATTGTTAACTATTAATTTGAGGGACAATTAAAGACCACCCTAAAAACAGGGACAATCAACGCAAAAACTTGATCAGCATTCAATTTCATATTTCATATATATACATACACATATATATATATATATATTGGCTAATTAATTTATAAAATTTATAAATACAATATTTAAGTTTATTTTAATAAAATAGAAATTATTGATAAAATATTATTTATAGAGGATATGTATATTTAATATAAAGATACACTATCTATACATTTATATACATATTTTATAAAACTAAATCAACTAACACATTTCCTGATCGTAAATCAAACTTCGTGAAGTATAAGGCTGAAATATATAATTTTTCCTATTCTTTTAAATCACAATGATATAACGTCTAAGGGAAGTCATGAGGTACAACTTAAATAATAATGCCACAAATTTGAATTTCAATGATCTCTTAATTAATGCAAGCTAACAGGAATTCTCCTTCTCTTTAATTATATAAAGAGAAAAAGAAAATCGATCTCTATTACATATTTATTGATAAATAAAAAGGCAAATAAATAAGGTATCAAAATCCAAATAAGCTTTGCTTTAGTGGCAGAGAATTAGTTTTTTAGTTAAAAGTGTCTGTAAATTAGAATATATAGAAATAGAGGGAGAGAAATGAAATTTGAACAAAGTTTATTTCTCATTAGGATAGAATAGCAAGAGGAGAATTATTATGTTTATATATGTATACAAAACCTCTAACCTTTATAAAGAGTTGAGAAGAGAATTTTTTCTTGAATTATCGTTGTCGCTCGGCTTTGATTAAATGATTTGATTGATAAAATTTTTGGACAAATTCTTTTACTATTTCTGTTTTTTTTTTAATTTCTGAATTTTTCACGCATTATTTAAATTAAATTGCGCAAAATTCCAATGACCATTTGTGTCTGTTTGAACAGAGTAGTGCCTTTCTGAATATAGTATTTGGCATTGTTCATCCAAAAACATTTGGCTATAAATTTTGAGGTTTTGTCTTAGTTTTACATTGAAAAATATTCAAACTCTCCTCTCTTCACCGCATTTTGCATCGTTTTTAAAAGCAAAACAAAGTACACAGTTTTGCTCCGCCATTTGAGTTTTTCACAATTCCAAATGGTTGAGTCAGGCGGGCACCTCCACATCGACTCTAACTTGATTGGAGAACCCCTTTAAACAACGTAAAATAAAGAGCTTATAGTTCTAATTAACTTGCACAACTCGGGTCATTTTTCCTTGAATATCAATAAAATGCTTCCCAAAACCTAACTTTCCTAGATCTAGCCTAGACAGTACAAGAACTCATGGAATACTGACAAATAAAGACACAACTGTTATGAATGAGATGGCTGATGTTTCGAGCATCGCTCACAATCATGAAATTTCAAACTCGCCACAACCTACACCCAAAAAGTGTAGGTAAAGGTATACTAGGTGGTAAGACACACGTGATTTGTAATATCGGCCGATTAGAATTAGTTCACGCAACAGTATATAAACTAACATGAAATCAATTAACTTACCGATTCTAAATAACACACGCAATAACTAATTTCTCGATTAGCTCTCATTTACACACAATTAAATCTCCATGTGCACACTTCCATACACTACCATTTTCCCTATTTTTGATTTCATCAATTACTCCTACCCCCGTTACTACACTGGTGTTGTCGTCCTGTTGCAGCGATGCCTTGCCCACTACTACGACCCTGTGGCCGCGGAACATACCCACAAATAGTGGTAACCCACTTAAGACAGCAAGACGACCTTCCTGGCAGCCTCCTCTTCAACTCCTTCTCTTTAAGTCTATAATTTACACGCTATCCGACTTTGAGAATAATTAACTTAAACCTTTTATTAACCACTCCCCGATGTTATGCCTATACCAGCTATCTCATAGTTAGTCACCGTAATCGTTAAATCAGTCATGCCTTACAACTTCCAATTCAGACTTCACGGATCATCCTATACCGCACTAATAACCCACAAGTAGCTCAATTAATCTATTTTAGATCTTACCCAATTGAGCATTCCCTCACAACTCACGATGACCACATCAATCAAAAATTTAACCACAGACGTCAAGTATTAAATCTTTAAGTACTCAACAAGAAAAAACATCAAATCATGGCAACCGAGTTATATTCCAAAAATATGGGCACAAGCATATATCTACACCTCCACACTACCCTGTACAATTCGATACCAAAACTACATCGTGTAGTACTATACATGTATCATATAGTCATATTTTATCTTACCTCATGTCTCTCAGATTCCTACTCAAATGTATCGGTATATCACGTATCACATATGTATATATGTAGTCTATCACTCATATGCATTTTACACACATGTAGGTCTTATTTCTACCCTTCCAATATGACTGCAGGAGACTTAGAAATTTATGTATTGTACACTCAAACATGAACCTATCGTATGGTTCCAGGTAATTGCTATCCGCACACCCAGCCATATAAACGTCGAGTCATACCTGTATGCGTATTCATTCCATACTATTCGCCCGGATGCTCACCTTCGGGCACGCCACTATATTCAAGTACTACACGATGCTCGATCGTATTAATCAAGCCTTCCAAACATTCACTTTATACGAGCTTTCCATCTCAGAGTAAGGATGTCTCATTCTTCTGTCTCAACATGTTTCATTCTCTAACTGGTTACTACGGACTGCAACTATAGTTCATGAACGATATATTACCGTTAAATTCACTTAACAGAATACATTCAACAACGAGAATTAATCAATTCAAATTCTAACACAATCATTGTCCGAAGACCATTTCACGAAATCAAGTATTCATTGTGTCAAATCTATTCCTGCACTTATTCAGAGTGTAGTGTAAGCTGGTCTACTCGCTGGATTAGGCCTTGCTACGGCGAGGCAGACAATAATAGTCGACAGTCTCTGCAACGGCTATAGTCATGGGTGTGTTGGTACTGCATGGCGCATTTCGATCAAGCTTTCCTTAGATTTTCCCAGATGTTTTCACAATCACTTTATCTACTCAATAAATGCATATTAACCAAGCTCTATTGTGAATTTACTTTTCTTCACATGGGAGCAACAATCAATTCAATACGTAACAAGAATTACAGACATATAGACTGCACTGAACTATTAACTCATCGACCATCATGAACGCATGAACCATCCGAACGCCTACACTATGACCTATTTATAGTCACCCTATTCGAGCAGGCCTTTTTAAAAGTAGCCCTTAAGACCTTCCACCTAAGACGACAATCCAACTCCGTCTAGATTCAAGACTATTCTTACCCACGCAAATTGCATATAATACAATAGTTTCATCTCTTCTTTTCTTATCTTTCCTAATTACTTTCCGCTTGTACTAATTACATACTATAACTGACTAGGTTGCATTAGCACGATAACCTGATTTTACTTAATAACGACACATCAGTCATACACACATATACGAATCGCTAATCAAAGTCTAAACACGATAGTAAGTCATAGCCTACCTGGCACCAAAGATGTCGTCAAGAAAAACTACGGGCTGCATGCTTGCCTCGAGTTCTGGGTTCTTGCAGAATTAACGTGGTGGATGATGCAGTTTTTTGCCCTCTCTAGCTTCCCCTTTACCTTTTTTTTTTCCTTGTTAGAAATCTCAACTTTTATTTTTGGCATTTCTATTCACCAAATCTTATGAAAAGAGATTTTTAAATTCAAATTAGACAGAATTACGTATTCTGTCCGCTACAACCGCTGCAAGTGTTGAGGGTCTTCCACGCAGCTGCCATGCTACAAATGAATCAGCCCATCGCAAATGGCCCTACCACCTGGGCCTATCTGATTTTAACTCAGCCTATTCTAAATTTTTCAATCACATCATCACTTAATCCAAAGACATAACCCAGACTCACAAAAAAATTCGTGAAATTTTCCATGTTTATACTGTCAAGGTACTATAACGATTGGATGAGTCACTACGTAGTTTGTCAAGTTTTATAATCCGAAGTACTGCTTTTACAAAATAGATTATTTTTATCATAGAAGAAATTAATCCATAAACCTTGAGTAATAAAAGAGCACAATTTCTAAGAATACACAAATAAATTGTGGGCTCCAAATTAAAAAAGTTTCTTCTACTTTATTTATTTCCTGTTTTACTATTTCGAATACAGAGAGATAATATAGAGTCCTCCACCATCAACGCATAAAATTGAAGTTCGAGTCATGCTGAGGATAACTGAGAGAATATTGTTAAATTTTTCGGATGGACTAAGGGGTCGTTTGGTTGTTGGTTAGAGTTATGCAAGTATTAGTCATGTATTAATTATGGGTATTATTTATATATTAATTAATTATGATAGAATTTACTGCAGATTTCAACTATGTGCACGAATTAGTTATACATGAATTACAATACATGGATGATTTCTTAGTGAATATTTGATTTGTTATATTGAAAATTAATATATATTGTATAATTTTTAAAATTAAATATTATTTATAATTATAACTGCATTCTCTTGGAGATAAATTTATATTTTAACTTGTCTTAATCCATTGCATTTATTTGGATTAAAGTTAAAGCTCAAAGAAAGTCAAAATAAAACACCACTAAAAATGAATTAATAGAGGTAAATGCGTCATTTTCTATTTTATTCCACGTATAAATTAATCCCCAGACAACTATTCCACTTTCTTTCCTACATAAAATGCATAACTTCTATAGTTATACAAGTATTAGTTACGTAGAATTGCTAAAATACAACCAAAACACCATAATAGTTATGTCAACTTAGTGCCTAACAATCAAACAATATATATATTAATACATGAACAATTTATCCCAACTAAAATCAAATAAAATATAAAATTAATACATAAATCAAAACAATACAAATAAACTTCATTCCTAAGCAGGAACCACATGAATCCTGGAAGGTTAAAAAGGACAATTAGCAAGCTTTTCAACTAATACTAGAGAGTCATCAGCAGCTTGCAGTTTACTTTATAGGTTTCAACTTTTCTCTGTAACTAATCATATATATTTAGCATAAATGTCATTAAAATGTCAAAAAATTAATAATTAGTACATCCTAATAATCAAGGACAAAGGGTGCACAATGCAACTAATTTTTCGTTTAGTGTTTTCTTTGAACTTAATGGCGGATTCAGAATTTTTATAAAGAAATTTAAAATATGAATGAAAAAAGTAAACGCATCGAAAAGTTAAAAAAATTCTAATATCTACTTATATTAATACATTTTAAAAAATTAACCTTAAATATACAATATAATTTTTTTGTTAAAATTTTTTATCCAAAACCCTTGCTCCCACCTTACTCCGCCTCTTCAAACATGCATGTTAGGTTATTCCTTTAACTACATAGGACATATATTCACCAAGACTAGCTAATTGATGGTGAGACATGTCAATTTTTCAACCACAATGACATGGACTCGACATGGAAATTAAACTGGTAATCACAACTAAATCTGTTTAATTTTTAATACAACACTAGTTTGTTTGAATGACAGCAACCTAGCATGCCGCATGCACAATAGCACCATGATTAGTACTGTTAGAGTCAGAAATTACATAATTTTTTTTTTTTTGTTATTTGATTTGGTAATAAAGGGTTTGATCACGCATGTTCTAAATTTGATCTTTAATTTATTTTGGTGGTGTTGCAGCTGCCCAACTGACACTTTACGGTAGATACAAGTTGAAGTGCTAGATGTGCACTCTCCAAATTTGGATGCATGATTGGCACTTGAAGCCAAATTTAAATGTCTATTTATGTATTATGCCAATATATATATGGTACACTTTTTAGGAGTACTTTAGCCTTTCATAAATGTAGGAATATAGCAACTTTAAATCATTTTTATTTGTATTTTTACATATCATTTATGTAAGATGTAAGAGTCTAAATATAGAGAAATAATAATTAATTGTAAGTAAAAATTTATATAGTCGATCCAATTCTATTTGATACCGAGGCATGAATGAAGCTATCTTAGGCGAACAGTGATCTGGTGCTCACTTTTGTTGACTACTCACCTGCCTAGACTTTTAAATAAAAATATTTGCTCTAATAAAGTTAGAAAGAATGAATTATTATTATTATTATTATTATTATTATTATTATTATTATTATTATTCAAAATCAATGCCGGTTTATAATTTTATTTTAACTTCAACTAGAAATATTTTATTACACGTTTGAAAAAACTGGATTGAAGAGTACTATATACTTTTATGAAATAAGGTTTTTTTGATCATATAAAGTGCATTTTAATTCAAAATAAAATATGATAGAAGTAAAAGTTTAAGAACGATGATCCATTACATTATCAGAGAATTGCCAATAACACTATTTGCCTACATTCACCAAATGCACTAATAAATCGCAATCACCAAATGCTATTATAAATCAGATTCAGAGAATTCGATTTATAAATCATGTTTACGAAATGTGATTTATAAATCGCATTCATCGAATGAGATTAGTCCCTTCACTAAGTGGGAACCAAATGAGATATATAAATAGCGTTCACCAAATATGAGTTATTAATAACTTTCCAACGATTTGTCAAATTGTATTTATCGGATGCATTTTATTAGAAAAAAATGATTAGTATAATTTTCAATCTTAATATATAATATTTTGTGGCAATTGCTTTTAATTCAAACATGAATTTGATTCCCATTTTACGTTTTAAATCGGAAAGAAAAACCTAATCTTTTCCTAAAGAATCACTTCCAAAACCAAGGGATTTTGTTTACTAGATTATCAAAACTCAAGAGTTGCAATCGAATATCCTAACTTGTTACTCTTTTTCCTAATAAATATAGAATAGGTTTTTTTGGAAGAATTAACTGGTATCAGTTGCTCGGTCAACTCATAAATTAAAATAATACATATGTATAGTATGTACTAATCATATATATACACAATTAGGAAAAATAAATAGTGAATCCAAACTGGTTATATTAAATAGACTATTTTCATTTTAATTGCAATTAATTAACATATATTTTTACTTTGGTTGACACCAAAAAATACGTGTTAATTAATTAAATCATAAAATTATCTATTAAATACGTATCAAATATGTATTGACTATGGTGGCACCTCATGCGAATAAATCCTGGCCAAAAAAGTTATTTACACAAATAATTGATCGAGTTCTACCATTTACTTTTTCTAACTGCAGTGTGTATACAAAACACATATTATACATATATTATACATAGGTCGGCTATTTTAAGTATATGCAGTTGAGTGAGCAGCTATTTAAAATATTAATTTCTAAAAAAATAAAATTCTATTATATAATTATTAGGAAAAGAGTAACTTAGAGTTGGAATATTTGACTTGCAACTCTTGAGGTTTTGATAATATATATTTTTTTTTAAAACCTTTGGATTTTGAGTTCTCTTAGGCAAAGAATTAATTTTTTCAGACGATAAAATACTTAGAATGTAAAATGGAAATTAAATCTGTTGCCTAATTAAAAGCAATTGCCACAAATGATAGATTCTAAAAATTAATATTATAATTAAGTACTATTTTTATATAAAATGCATTCGATAAATAATTTGATAAATTATAATTAATGACACAATTTATAAATTGCATCTGATTATATATTACATTTGACCAACACATTTATAAATTGTATTTGACGGCATAAATAGAAACTTAAATCACATGAAATGTGAGCCACGAAATTAAATAATACTTAGTGATGAATTAATCCACATTACTGAAATTTCCCAAGACCTGAGGAAGGTGCCTTGAAGCTCTCTTTTCTAAAATTTAATTAATATAATCTTAACACATAAAAGTATAAAGGATAAATATAAAACAAAATTAGAAATTAGAAAATTAATTAAATTTAAAAACTTAAATTTAATATTAATAGCTTAACTGGCATTGGATGTCAATTCTTCTTTTTTCAAAATTTAAAATAAGCAGGTGCTTCTCGTGGAGGATGTTTGTTTTGTTGATCACTCACCTGCTCTGACTTTTAAAAATATTTAAACATTATTATTATTATTATTATTATTCATAAATCAATGTTATGTTTATAATTTTATTTTAACTTCAACTTGAAATATATATTATTACAAGTTTGAAAAAACTAGATTGAAGAGTACTATTTCAATTAAAATAATAATTTTTGACTAAATAAAGTGCATTTTAATGAAAAAATGATAGAAGTAAAAAAGTTTAAGAAGGGATCCATATTGGGAATTTGACTTATTGATAAAGAGATTTCAAAGAAAAAAAATAGTCAGAGCCATTATTGGAGAGCCAAATTTGTACATGTATTATGATGTATATGGGAGCCATCTTAGTGAAGGATATATGGTATACTTTTTGCCGACAAATTATGTAATGTACAGAAGTTAAATGTTAACTATTATGAGTGTAAATTTAGTTTGCTTACCCTAACACAATTGAAAATTTTTTATACCTCTTCATATTACTATATCTTTAGGACACAATTTTATATGAGGAACTACTGAACTCAATCACTTGCTGCCGTTGCTCTTCAGTTTTTCGTTGAGGTCTATCCTGCAGAGATACTCAAATTGAATCACTCATCATTTCAGATTTCGTCGTAAACCAAAGCACTACTCGTCAAATTTAATTCGCCACTTATTACATGTTTTTTGTCTAATTTTTTAGATTTTTTGCTCAACTATTTTCTTCTACTCCACTTTACCTCTAAGTCAAATGAGAACAAAAGAGAAAAATAAAAATAAAGTGTAGTGTTTTGTGTTTTATAAGTCCAAGGAATCTCTTTAAAACAGCTAACAAAGCATCATAGTCATATGCAACATTCAATAAATTATCTATTGTTTATTCTTAATCCACGTATTGTCTTATAATTACAGAAACTTCAGAGGTATCCAGCATTAATCTATTTTTAGATTCTTCAATATTAATTGATCAGGACAAAAGTCTATTCTTGGTTTCACTCAAGTCCCAAAACAAAATTTGGGGGTTTTTCTATTCAATGTCTGATTACTTATTTGGGGCCCGATTAATTGAATTCGCACCGAAAAGACTAAACAACATTCTCTAACAAAGATATTTTCTCAAGTACCAAAACAAATTTGGACTTCTCATCCGATGTTTGATCCTGCTTTAGGGCTTGATTAATCTAATTCGGATTGAGAAGTTCACTTGAGGGTACAATGCTCCCTAATAAAGATAGTCACTCGGGTCCCAAAATGAACGCTCACGTGAACATCTTCCTATATTTATTGAGTTGCGTTGTTCTTGGCCTTAGAAATTCATTATTTTTGACCATTGTTTGGCTTTTGAAAGAGTTTCAAAGAAGGGCGGACTCTAAAGTGCTGCAAATTAATTTGATTATTATGAAAATCAGCAATTTAAGAGTAGAAGAAGGTAAGTACAATAACTACATATCACCAGCAGGTGTGATAAAATGATTGAGATATTTTTAACACCAACAAAAGTTTAAAATTTAAGTTTGAAATGAAAAGTCACCGAAAATAACATCTTAGCACTTGAATGGGCCAATTTTTGGTACAAATTCAGCTTTAGTCCGATAGTGAGGGGAATATATATATATATATATATATATATATATATATATATATATATATATATATATACATATATATATAAATAAAAGTGGACATTAGTTGTCCCTTCAATTGTTAATTTTGCAATCTAAACTTTGAAAGTTGTCATTGCATTGGAAAGGATTCAACATTTTCAAATGTTTAGTGACTATATATATACATTTAAGAAGTCAATATATTTATTAAATTTAATTGGTGGAAATATGGAAATAAGCTATCAGATATATAGTTGTATGCCATTACAATGAAAATGAAATAAAATAAATTGTAATGAAAATCAATTACTTTGAAGTTTTAGGTAAAGATAATACACTTTAATAATTCAAATTCGACAATTAACAAGTTCAGGAATGACCTACTATGTCTTTGTCACATCTATAGGTGGCAAATGGGTGGGTTGGGCTGAATTTGCTGGAGCCAAATTTAGCTTGTTAATAACCCGCCTGGGAAAATATTTGGGTTGAAATCAATTAGCCGAATGTACAAATGTGGCCATGTAATCCAACCTGCCCAACTCTAGTTAAGTTTTAATTGCTTATTTATGCTTTTACAATATTTGATAACTTATAAATTAATATTTTTTTTATTATGACCAAAATATAATATATTAAATAAAAAAAATGTCTTCTCTGAAAGTATTTGATAAAGATTTCTATAAATCAATTTAATGATATCAGCCCAAACTTTAATAAACTAAAATGAGTTGGGCTGAAATGGGTTGAACTAATAAATGAGCGAGTCACTTATCAGCCCAAACTTAAGTAAGAAGAGCTTATGATCTCATAACATTTTCCATCTCTAGTCACAAACCTGACACCCACTTTATATATAAATTTTAGAATAACCTAAGTTTGACATCATTATTATTATTATTATTATCATTATTATTATTATCTATTATTATTATTATTACTTCAAAAAAGAAAACTTAATGCTTGTTGGAAATTATTAGAAGAAAGGGGAAGGAAGAGAAAGTGAGGAGCTATGACCTATTCTACAAGTTTAGTTTTTTATGTAGGTATAACTTATAAGGGTCATAGTACTCTACAAGTACATAATTGTTTTAAGAAAATATGTGTCCTAATTTGTGTGATTCTTCTTTTTATTTTAGTTTATTTTTGGACAAGTAGATGTCGCGATATAATTTTGTTACTAACTCGTGTTCGATCAGTTCAATAAACTCTCACGCTTATTTTCTAATGAAAGAACAAAACAATATTGAAACCAAAAAAAATAGATGAAGTAGAAAATCTTATTCCGAGCCCACAAGTTTCTTGTGTGTCCTTAAGAAATTATAACCTTCTCACTGTTGCCAAGGCTTAAGCATTTCTTCCAAGGATAGAACTAAAAGCATTTATGTAATAGCGGCAATGCAAATTATAGAACTCTAGCAAACTCAAATAATGTAGAGTAAATCACACTTGCCACTTATAGTTTTGTTGTTGAAAACTTACGTAGAGAATGCAGAGGAGAGAAAAATATTTTTTTTTTGAGTGTTTAAAATCTTGTAGGTCGCCCGAAATTTATAGAGAATGAAAGTGGGTGAAATGGAGAAGTGCAATTCAAAGGTGCCTTTTGGTATAATTTAAAAGGTGTCTTTTCTCATTTCCCATTTACATTTTAAAATCCCAACAACTCTGCTACGAACGAGGAACACTATATGATGAAAAAACTATGGATTGCAAGTAAGGATTAATCGATCTCGATAAATAGGTTTCTTGAACTTTCCGTAGTGAACATATGTCGATATACTCGATCAATAGATTTGATATCTTTGAATCGTTGAGCTAGTGTATACCTAGACAAATCATATGTCATACATGTTGCAGCCCGTAAAACGCGATCGGTTAGTAGGTGCAATGCTGTATCTTATGACACCTATCAAAGAGAGCTTGACTGCAGTAGGAAAAGCCTCGGAAGTGTGGTCGATTGGGACTAACGCGCATGTGACCGGCGCGACGCTAAACGCCAGCAGCACTGCCGCGGCGGCACCGCCATTGCCCATGTGTATATATATATTTCTTGGTTCACTTCACTTCATACATAAATTAATCCCACGGCTAAGGTAAAGAGAGCACGTAACTTTCAACCAAATTTCGCCCGATTACGCTACCAAATGCCGCACAAGTAAATTAACCTGAGTTAGCGAGTTCTAGGCCTATGGAAGTACTTACTTACGGGTTATTTCGTACTATTGCAAACCGAGCTCCGCCGGGTAAAGTTGCCTTAATTATTTCAAATTGAACCCTAATCGGCCACAGGCATTGGGTAATGTGGTCAAGGAAGTAGATAGAACCGCCAAGCAAGTTGAAATCCTGTCAGTTAAATGAAAGTCGGCACCTTGGGCGATATAAGGCTATCCTTTTTCGGCAAGTCACATCTGGCCGTAAAGATAGTACAACTTGTATATCTATAGTACTTATAAACTCATTTCGTGGCCAGCTTGTTACGAATTGAATTGAGACGATAGTGACAATATAGTAACCTTCGCCGAATTAACTCTAGACAGCTTGATTGTCGTATACGATACTTAGGTTTGGATGTGCTATTGCTATAGGGTTATTTCTAAGGGGTCAATATGATATCCGGAGGGACCAGAGTGAGGTCGTGAGGGTCATATCCGCTTAGAGCTTATATTATGACCCGTATTCAAGTCAAGGTCAGGTCCAACTACAACAGCTATGCTATAGCCCATAGTCGAGTCAAGGCTGGGGCTCAGCTACAACAGTTACAGTATGGATCCATAGTCGAGCTAAGGCTTGGGATCTAGTTACAGTAGTCTCATTATGACCCATAGTCGGGCCAAGGCCTGTGGTCCAAGAGTCAGAGATTACATTATGGCCTATAGTCGAGCCAAGGCTGGGGCCCAGCATACGCCTCAGACGCAGATACAGCTACAGGAGCCTATCTGGCTCAGATACAGTTTCAGAGAATGGTAGTCTGAAGCAGTATGTTTACGAACTCAGTAGCCAGGGATAGCAGAGTGTGCGCATTGTTTGTACTTGCCGAGGCTTATGGGGTCAGTAAGTTATTCTCAGATGTTTGTACCCTTTCGTGGATTATGTGGACCCGGTTAGGTCTTGTTTGTATAGGTATACTTGTTAGTTAGATGTTCAGATGGTGAGACCGACCCAGTTAAACTCTCTCTTACCCTTCTTCATGACTACTTTAGTTTTACCTGTACCTTCATTCAATTATTTTTTTACTTCCTTACATATTCGGGTACATATTGTACCTATGCCCATCGTTAGGCGCTGCATTATTTGCCTGCAGGTGCGACAGACGCGGCGTTCAGAACCCTCTAGTCATCAACTGAGTTAATAGTTTGTTCAGATCCTTCTCCTAGAGTTGGTAGCTAGAAGATGTTTGTTATTTTGTTGTACTGGGGCGACGGTAGGCTCATTTGTCTCGACCATTATTCCACTCTTAGAGGCTTGCAGACTAAAAATTTCCAGTAGTTAGCTTTTCTTGCTGGCCGTGTGGGGTCCTATGTATGTTTATTTTTCAAGTGGCGGCCATGTGGGGCCTTGTTTAGTTGTCAGTTAGTGTCTTGTCGACTATAGCGTAGTTTAGTTGCCTCGATTTCATTTCACTTATAACTAGATAGCATGGTGGTCTTGTCAGTAGCCCGCATAGGATCCCTGTTATTGTGTTATTGGTGGTTAGCTGTCTTTTTACAAGTGGCCTGACGGCCAGAGGCTGTATTTACAGCTGAGATATAGCCTGTCATTTTCTTGGATTAAGCATGTGCGTGCACTGCAGTGCACCAAGCCGCTCAAGGTAGTCCAAGATCCCAAAGGGCACTAGGTGTCAGTCATGCCTCCCCAAGGGGCGTGACAACATAATTAAACCTAACTTTCTTTGGTTCTCATTGTTGTGTTCATTTCATCCATGAACGCCACCTGGATTATAAGTGCATAGAGAATTGGCCTTACATAACCCTCCTCGAAGCGGCTTACACTTCACACTTACATAGGTGATTCCTAAACAGTATCTTGCATAATTATTTGATATAATTCTGTATCAAACTTATATAAACCAATAAGAGGTCTTAGTACTTCATCCTTGTTACTGAACATTATCTCATCACGAGAATAGTCCAAATAAATTTATTTTGACAATGTTGAACCGTCAAACATAACTTTATTTTTCTCCTTGAACCTAGATCTTGGGATCTCTAGTCATCTAGGTAGGGTTACCGTCATGATGATTCTGTCCTTGGTCTTAGTCCTATTTCCTTCGATGATCTTTCAACTGCCTCTAGATAGACCTTTCGTAAGTAGATCCGACACATTATCCTTTGAATTTACATAGTCAATCGCGATAAGTTCACTAGAGAGTAGTTGTTCTGCATGTATTATGTCTTCGTCGTATGTGATGAGATTTTCGTTATAAGCACACGCTCCAGCCCTTCCTATTGCAGCTTGACTATCACAATGTATGCATATAGGGGCCAAAGGTTTAGCCAAAATGGAATGCCTTCTAAGAAATTCGAGCCATTCTAGTTCTTCACCATCTTGTCCAACGCTATGAACTCAAACTCTATTATAGAGGAGCACAAAGGTTTGTTTGGATGAGTTCCAAGACACTGCTCTTCCACCAATGGTAGAAACATATCCACTTGTGGATTTAGTTTCAGTTGATCTGATGATCCAATTTGCATCACTACATCCTTCGATAATCGTAGAATACTTATTGTAGTGCAAAGCATAATCTTTAGGTATATTTCAGGTATCCCAATATCATTTCATGCTATCCAATGAGTTTGGTAGGGATTGCTTGTGGAGTCCCTTGAATTTTAATTTCTAGAATTAAATCGGCAACTCCTAAGTCTTTCATATCAAACTTACTAGAAAGCAGACACTTACTAGCATTTATATCGGCAATGTCTTTACTCAATATCAATAAGTTATCAACATACAAACAAATAATAACTATATAATTTGGAGTGTTCTAATATAAAACACATTTATCACGCTCATTAACCTTAAAGCCGTTTGCCAACATCATTTGATCAAATTTAGCATGCCATTGTTTGAGTGCTTGTTTTAGTCCGTAAAGAGACTTTAAAAGTCGATAAACCTTCTTTTGATTTCTAGAAACTACGAATCCTTCAGGTTGTTCCATGTAAATCTCTTCCTCCAAGTATCCATTCAAGAAGGTTGCTTTACATCCATTTGATGGATTTCAAGATTATATATAATCATAACACTATTAACACCCGAATGGATGTAATTCTGATTACCGACGAATATGTGTCAAAGTAATCCAGACCTTCTTTTTGTCTAAATTCTTTTACTACAACTCTTACTTTTGTATTTATCAGTGTCGCTATCTTAATTTTCCTTTTTGAAAATCCATTTGCAACCTACCGATGAGCTTTTGAGGAAGATCAAATCACTTCTATGTATTGTTATTCATTATGGATTCAATTCACTATTGTTAATTGCCCCTTTTCGTCATTGAGCTCAAGAAGTCGGAGCTTGAAAAGTCCGAGTCTCATTTTTCAATAAAAATGTTAGAAAATCAGTCCAAAGGAAGTTGAAGTCCTTTGATGTTTGCTATGTCTTGGATTCTCCTCATTAGGGACATCTTCTTTATCTTTCCAGCCCGTTTAGATCTTTTACTAGAAAACTGCATATCCAATTTTATACGAATATAATTTCTAAGTAAATTCAGATATTCAGATCAATCACTGATTCATCGTAATTTTTAATTGACAGGAATCAGAAACGATATGCTTTATTTGTATATATTTGCAGAAAACACAAGCACAATTTTTGGTCCTATCTTCACCCTTTTGGGGTTAGTGAATCCGTGCCTCTTGCCGTACACCCCACACTTGAAGTATTTCGTATCGGGGCTTCTTCCTTTCCATTTTTATATGGAATTGATTTTGTTTTGCTGTGTAAATGATTGAGTATTTTATTAGTCGTAAGAATGGCTTCTCCTCTACGTTATGGGTAAAACTGAACCTTACCAGTAAGGGTATTCATCAGTCTCCTAATATTCTGCTTTTTTCCTTCTAATCCTCAATGATTATATTAGTTTTGACAGTTGTTTGATGAATAATACCATATTTCAAAAATATTTCTTCAAAAGGAGATTCATATTCCCTGCCCCTATCATTTCTTATCATTTTAATCTTTCTTATTTAATTATGCTTCAATTCACTTTTGTATTGTTTAAATGTATTAATTGCTTCATCCTCGCCATATTTAGTAAGTAAATATAGCAACATTCTGCATTGTCATCAATTGAAAGTAATAAAGTACTTTTTCCACCTCGAGATAGTATTGACTTCATATCGCAAATATCAGTGTGAATTAAGTCTAAAGGATTTGAATTCCTTTCAACGGACTTATATGATTGTTTAACTTATTTTGATCCAGAGACACATATTTGACACTTAATTGATTATATTCAGTTAGCATAACTCTAAATTAATTACTTATAATAAAAGCTTTAAAGCTGACATGACCTAAACGGAAATGCCATAAAAATTTAACTCAAGCAAGTAAGAAGAAGTTTCAACTTTGGTCTATCAATGATGCTACATCTAACTTAAAAAGGCCCTCACTAAAAATTTTTCCGGTGTACATACTATTTTGAGAAGTACAATCTTTTCAAAGAAACATAAACATACTTAAACCCCATTTTTAACGAAGTGCGGTAAAAACTAAATTCTTATGAATTTCTAGAATATGGAGAACTTTGTTGAGAGTCACTACTTTGCTCGAAGTCATCTTCTGCTATATCTTCCTGGACCCCCTTATTTTAGTAACGAAAGCATGAAGTTATGGTTTCATCTGGACCTGCTTCCAGTATACAAGAAAAACAACTCTTGTTGGCATGACATGCACACAAGTGGCCCTGAGTCATCCACCACTGTTTCCATCCGTTGCAATTCCACAACATGGCATAAGTTCTCAATTTCATGGTTCCTTCAGCCATGTTTGCTTGACTCTTCTTCTTGTCTTTCTTTGGAGCACGACAATCAGTGGCTTTGTGTCCAAACTTCCCACAATTGTGCAGTTACCTTTGAAACTTCTTCTAGTGTGTCTTTGGTCCTATGTACTTTTCTTATTCAGGTGTCTTTCCATACTTTTTCCTAATATTGTTGACTTTCCACGAGACTTTTCAACAACCCGCTTGTCTTCTTCTATTCTAAGATGAACAATCAGATCTTCAAAGGTCTTTTCCTTGCGATTATGCTTCAACTAGTTTTAAAGTCCTTCCATAAGGAGACAACTTCTCGATGAACGCCGCTACTTGAAATGCTTCATTTATGACGATACCTTCAAAGGATAATCGAAATTAGTAAAACAATCAATATTTCAACAAATATTGTACCAGATTATACCTTCCTATGAGGTCGCGAATGATGACTGTTACCCGTGGGACTGAGAACGCTTACAATCTTGCCGGCTCACTCATTTTGAAGTCCAAGAATTTTGCAAACAATTACATTTCTTGAACAGTGTTTTCTATCTTTTATTTCTTCTCAAGAGCATTCCATAAACTTTAGAAGATTTCAAAAATTGCCAAGATTTTACACAGTCATCCTCCAAGCCATTGAGGATGTAATTTTCTTGCAGAAAATCGAATATTTCACGCCTCTCATTATTATAAATTTTCATTGTTGTTCTTCTGTTTACTATAGGAACATCCTCATTGATAAATTGTAGATTGAGGGTGTTAGATAGATGAATATCTTCACAAGCACCATAAAGTCAATACTGCACTTTTCCGGCCTATACAAGAGCTATTGCCGGAGCAACATTTATACACCCTACATTTGCAATGACATATTTTGTTATTCTGCTTCTGGGCCACATTTTTATAGAATAATACCTGTGAAGAGTTTTTAAACTGATGAAGTTTTTATATCTTTCAAACCAATATAAACAATTAGATTTACTTATGTTTATATCTTTCAAACCCAAATAATCATTTTATAGAAAATCACAAGCATTTTAATTCCTGCAGAGATGAAAAGTGAATATTTTTAGTCTCCAACATTGGAGTAGAAACCAGTGTTTAGTCTTCACTGCAGAATTTAACACGTGAAAATTAAAAATTTATAGTTTCTTAAGTTGGTTAGTAACCGTGTTCTAATCGATCAATAACTTCAATATTTGCCAATGAAGAACAAAATAATATTGAAACCAAAATAGGATGAAGTAGAAAATCTTATTCCGAGTCCACAAGTTTCAGTAATCCTTTAAGGAATTATAACCCTCACTGCTGTTGCTGTATGCATTTACCCCTCCCGTGATAGAACAGAAAACGCTTTATTACATGTAATGCAAATTATAGGAACTTGTATAACTCAAATAACAGAGCATAATCACACTTGACACTTACAGTTTTGCTGTTGAAAACTTATGCGGAGAATGCAGAGGAAAGAAAAATATTTTCCGTTTGTTGAGTGTTTAAAATCAGAGGCAAGCCTGAAATTTATAGAGAATGAAAGATGAGATAGAGAGTAATTCAAAAAAAGTGTTTTTGATATAATTTGTGTGATATTTTTTTCATTTTCCATTCATCTTAAAAATCCCAACAAATTCAACTAAATTGTGATGACATTTTAATTCAATCTTCCTAGCATAAGGAAAGTCTAATATATAACTCTGAACTAGTGTCACTACTCATGAGCGGTTGAAATGTACAATATAACTATATTAATAAAATATAATTTTTTATGAAAAGAAAATAAAATACAGTAAAAAAAAAGTTAGGAAAATTATATATCAGCAAAATGAGGCAACGACTCATCACCAGCTCCAAAGATCTACACTTGAAGGTTGTTGGTGCGCAACCAGCATATGCACACGATGTGGAATGAGATAATAAGAGTACGCCTTCAACAAGTACCATTGGCCATTTTTAATAAAGTAATGATAAGGTTTCGTATTGAAAATGCTTTAGATTATAGCCATGTGGCATAGATGATAATAACAGACTTATCTTGATACTTGCTCCTTACTTCTTAATACAGAATATCACTTGTAAATACTTGTCAATCATTAAAAATTTTAAAAACTGCGCGATTCTTAAACATGTAAATCCAGACTATTGTGCTTCTAACGTCATATGAGACTATTTTTTTATGATTTATGTTGTTTCCTCTTACACTTTATATTTTAGTTTCAGTTTAATGATTATTTATTACATCGGAAGGCCTGACTGGAAAGTAATAAGGCTTAGGTGCCACTACTAAGATAAAAAATTATAAAATTATACAAATATTTAATAGATGATAAGTTCATCACAATTTCAATATGGGATTTGACAATTCGAAGAAAAACTCATTAATATGAATAACGAGACTTATAAATCTGTGATTACGATAATAACTCTATTATAAATTTATATTCTAAATTTATGACCAATCTATTATGTCTTCAAGTATAAATTTGTGACAGGCATAATGATGTATCACAAAATCGTGATAGACGATGATTCATATAATTTTGAAATAAAGAAATTTAGTTAAAAATAATTTAATTTTTTGATAGAATATTCGTCACAATTCAATTAGTGACGAAGCGTTCTGAGTTGTGACAGATCCTTTCTATCACAAAATTTAAGAAAATAACGAAACATGTAGTGTAAGGATATAATAAAAGAATAAGAGGCAACCTTTAGAGATATGATTTTTAAAATTAAATTATTAAAAAAACAAAAAAAACATTTGAGATAGTCAGTTATATGAAATTGGAAATTAAATTATGATTGAAATAAAAAGTGATAGAAAAAATATTTTTAATATTTAAATTTTATGGATTTTTTTTGTATTTTGGAATTTTTTAAAAATAAAATTTCACTTTTGTGATAAACTTGGTGACGGACTTATTTATTTTTGTTCCATCACATTTGTGACGGATATAAACTTTTATCATGTCGTCATTTTGTGTCCATATAGTAAAATCATCATAAATATTAATAAATTTGTGATTAATTCATTATTCTGTCAGAAAATTTTAATAAGGAGAAAATACGTGATGAAAAAGAATTTATCACAAATTCATTATAAAGTCGAATTTGTGACAGTCGAATAAATTTTTTATTTTTTATGGTGACTGTAATTTAATTAATTTGGATTGTGGTCATAAAATATATACACGCTATAAATAATAAGATCATTTCATATAATTTTTAATAATCTTAATAATTGTACCAAAATAATTATTAAACCGATATTTTAAAAAATGTAGGAGGAAAATTAGAAATAAACAATGAAAACCATAATCATACAGCTCACTCTGAGTTGGAAAAAAGTAAATACTCTTAACTTAATCATATTTAAAAATTAAAATGTTGTGGGTCCTACCAAAATAAATAGAATATTTTGACTTTATTTTCTATAAACATTATTCCTTCCTGTTTCGTTTTATTTAATGTGTTTTTTAAAAAAATACCTAAAAAAACACATATATTTGTATTTCTTAGATTATTTAAACTTTTTTTGTCATTTTATTTGATGGGATAATTTTCGAGTCACATAAATAAAGTTTGAAATATGTTTTATATGGTCCTTTAATTCGAACCCTCTTCACATCAAGTTTTACTTTATGACGATGTCAAATAGATAACTCGTGAGCTATTAAAATAATTACAAATAATTGACTTGATAAACAAAAAAATGACTCATATAGTAGAACTAAATATAGAAGAAATAAGACCCAATTAGAACACTCGTAGCAAGGAATATTATATTTTCAAGGCTCAACGTATAAATTGAAGAATCATTTCAAAGATAAAATTAAGCAAAAGATACCTAAAGATCGTATCAAAGCAGTGTAAAAGGAAGCAGGATGCAAATCAATGAAAATTATCCAACCTTAAGAAGGGCCAACTCAAGAAATTGCAAAAGAAATATTCTTGTAGTGACTTGAAGCAAATCAATCTCACCTTAAAAGAAAGGCAAACTCAGCAAAATAAAGAAAGTTAGTTGAGCAACACAGAATCAAATTTATCGACTATCGTAAAAGGAAAGCTAACTCAGCAACAATATCACATGCTCTATGGAAGCAATCAACCAATCAGGTGCATCACAATTACTACTAAAACAGAATCCACATATTTACTAAAGAAGGATAATAATCAGCCTTTTCAAGATCTCAATCACATACTGTCATTGAATGTAATTGAGAAAATTCTGGGTTATCCTAGAGCAAATTTGATTAAAAATCAAAGGAATTGATCTCTTACCTTCTCAAGATATCTCAAAGATAATAAAAGGCCATGAAGACTCGGGGAAAGAAAGTGCGCAACTTCACTTGATGAGTAAATGCGCAATCGATTGGATCACCCCGATTATTTTACTTAATCAATCACTGTAATATGTAATAATTATTAGTGAGAACAAAAGAAAGAAAATTTAGGTAGAAATACGAGTAGATGTTGTGATCAAATCACACGTGTAACTACAATCCAAATTTCAATTCTATAAATCGTTTGAGTACACCTCTCGTGTAAACAACCTTATCAAACTATGAAGGAACCACCTGTAATCAAGAGAATTAAGACTAGACACCACTCCGTAATCCAAACCAGTATAAAAATTTTGTGTCTTTATTTATCTTACTTAGTACTTTATTGTTTGATCTCATATTAACTCTTTTATGGTGACCATAGTCGACTTCTGGAATTTCCCCACTACCATTAAAACAACTTTAAATTTAGCAAATATTAATTCCCCCCCCTCCTTCTTGTTTATCGATTGCAAAATTACTTTAGCTCATGGATATTATACCTTTCATCTCCATACTTCACCCCAAGGTCAAATCCTCAATAACCACAGACTACATCATGTCATGTCTAATACCCTCGCCTAAACTCGCCTAATTTTACCCTCCCGAAATCATTCTATCCGCAACCTCTACCATATTGGAGTGTCGTGATACCTCCTCTTCACATGTTTGACCCATCTTAATCTCGGCCCATCTTGTCCTCCGCTCGAAGACACTCTTTATCTTGTCTTAGATATCCTCATTTCTAATTCTATCTCTTAGTATGTTCACACACTATCATAATATCCTCATTTTTGCAACTCACATACCGAATATGAGAGTTATTAATCACCAACACCCATTCCATAATATTGACACCTAATTTTGGCCCTTCATATTTTAATTAATTATTTAGACTTCTCGAAATACAAATAAAGTAAAATATTTATTTTCGCGTAGTCAAAGATATTTTCTTATATATTTGGTGTTATTTTGCCATCCCATTTGGCAGAATGTCCCAATATATATGTATATATATTTTACATATAATAAATATTAATATGTTCATTTGATTAGTTAAATTTTTTTATTTAGAACATGTTGCATTAAGTATATGTCATTTTGTAAATCCCAAGTCATTACGACTTAAACATGACAATTAGTCCACTAATAATTTTTTTTTTTTTTTTATTTTGTTAAGTCTAAGAAGTCTGGCAACTAATCAAAAATAATTCATTTTGATTTTATCTCAAATTAATTGCAAAATGGTTCTAATTTTTTAGCCAATTTGGCTATTTTATTACCCTGCATATTTATATATCAAATTAATTTTTTATGTATAAATTATTTCTTATTTTTGCGATTTATCAGCCGTCTGATCAAGATGATCGGACGGTCCAAATAAATCAAAACGAAGAAGCCCATTCAGACGCTCCCACCACCCTTCTCCTTTTCCCATGCTCTCACCTGCAGATCTCTCTCCCTTTCTACCAGCTGACCAGACCTTTGTCCTCCTCTTCCCTTCTCCTTTATCCTCTTCACCAACTAACCCACACTGTCTCATCGCCCTGAAATCCGTCAGAAACCTCAATCTTTATCCAATGCTAGCTTTTGAAAGTGGAGAAGGGGTCTCCCTCCCTTCAAATCCGGAACATGTAAGACCTTATCATCTTTCCTTTTCCTAAAAAAGAGGTTACATGGGGAAATTCAGTTTCTTTGGGGTCTATAAATAGAACCCGCACCTTCACCATTAAAGAACAGAGATCCACAGTTGAAAAAGAGGAAAAAGAAAAAGAAAAACACAGATTTTTTGCTCTTCTTGGATTTTCAATCTCAAAACAGAAAACTTGCTTTACTTGATTTTTTTTGAGAAACCAGGGACTCAATCTAAACGTTTTTTTTCTTTTGCTATCACTGGAGTCGCAATTGGTGGGTAAATTATTCTCTTATCAACTCGAAGGTCCGCCATTCGCTGCTCATCAAAAGGACTCCTTGTCTCCTGCATTGTTAGCCCAACATATTTATTATCTCCCGAGTTTGCCCTCTATCCAGTAAAGAACGAAACAACAATAATCGACCTGCAAATCGGCGCCCGCAGCTTTAGACTGGGGCAAAGAAGTCAAAATCAATTTATTTTATTTGTTTCCGCTATTTCTTTTAAATATTATGCTTATCCTTGTGCTTAAAATAGTTTTAAAGGATAATGACAAAAAGAGTTTTTTTTTTTTTTTTGTTGCTTACCCATTTTTGCCAAGAACTCACGAAATAACATTGGTTTAAATTAATTGGATTGCATCAAATTAATTTTAGAGGCTGGTTTTCTTTTCTTATCCGTATTAAATTTTGGTATGTAATTTGGATTATCGGAAAGTATTTCGAAAACTAAAAATGGAATAATTAATTCAGAAATTTGAGTTTATAAAAAATAAGTTTTAAAATGTTTACTCTTTTTTAAATAAGCGGTAGTCATGCTAAATATTTACTAAATTTACTTCTAAAATTAATTCTACAAATAGTTATATTTTAGTCACAAATATGTCTAAATTCCTCATTTTCTGCATTTGCGAATTTTTTTAAGTGCCTAATACCATCTTTAAAAATTATTTGAACCCTACTCGAACTCTAGTTTTATATAGTTTTCAAAAATACATAAGATCATTGATTAAAATTGAAAGGTATGTGTCATTTCATCATAATTTTTGATAAGAAATGTTTTATTTCTAAAGTAAAATTTTTTAGCACGAGATCACCACTTAAATTTTAACATAAAACATCAAAATATTGAGAGAAAAATGAATAAAAATGACTTAACTGATTAATTAAGTATGTGCACAAGTGCATTCTATAACCTTTTTACAACTAATCGATCTATCTTTTGGGTCACACTTTAAAAACTTAACCATACAAGAGAAAGATATAACTTATACATATTAACAATATAAATTTATTTATATTATTAATATATTTGATTTATGATAGTAAAGTTGTTATTATAATTTTTACCAATATTAATTAATGCTTATCATACAAATATACTTATAATTATTTTGCAAATGATTCTGTAAATATATTTTCATTTATTATATCAAACTTTAACACTCTTCCTTTCACACTTATTGCTAGTTTATCCACCATGGCCCCTAAGTAAGTTAGGAAAAGTAAATAATTTCTAATCAATAAAAATATTTTGTAGTGATATTAGTTATTTTAATATTATTTTTTATTAATTTTTTAATTTTTTATATTAAAAATATAAAATTAAAAAGAGTGTTTTAGGGTAGAATTTAAGTTACACAAACACAATATAATAATTATTTCCGCTGTATAATTTAATTTGTTGTGAGAAATCTACTTATATTTATTTTAGGTTACCAATTAAATAATCAAATAAAATTATCTAAAATTACCTTTATATAACTCGATTGTGTAAATATTATTTACATCACTGGTGCATAAAAATTTAAACTCGTTTTGATAAGAAGAAATATGTATATCAATTCAAAATATTACAAAAGTTAATTGTTATTGTTTGTTTGTGTAATTCTTCCATCAACAATTTGAATAGAGCATTGTTTATCTAATTTGTTAATTTGATAATTTTCAAAGCTAAAATTATTGTAAATTTTTAATTTTAAATTTTTAATTATCTATTTTTTTTGTTTTTTTAATTTGGCTTATGTTTGACATACTTTATTTTATCCTTTTTCCTTTCTCAATTGCTTTGGATTTGTTTATAATTGAGTCGAAGATTCATCAAAATAACTCCCTACCTTGAAGTAGAAGCAAGGTCTTTGCACCTCTCTACCCCTGACAGACCTATTTAAACAACGCTAAATATGTTATTATTGTATCTCTTTGTTCTAAATTACTTCATGAGAAATTGTTTTCATGCTCATTCATATTCTCGAAATAGGATCCAGAATACTTTTCTAAAACTTTAATAACCAAATAAAAATGAAAAAAATCATTTAACAAAATATTATAATTAATAAAAATATAAATAATTTACATGTGTAAAGTGTAAGAAAGTTATTACTAATAGTCTATATATCTTATTGAGTAATTTATATTAATAAGTTTCGAAAAATATAATATTTTAAAAAAATATTCTCCGTTTTTAATCAAATATGTGACTAAAAATATTTATTTTCTCTTTATTAAATTTCATAATAATAAAATTCATATAAACTTCTTATTTTTAATTCTAAATAATTATATTTTAATATTTAGTCACGATAAAACCTGAAGGTGTAAGTGTAAACTTTTTATAATATAGGAAGTATAAGTGTGATTTAAATATAGAGGTGTATTCAAAATTGAATCATATTATAAGGACGTATAGTGCAATTAACACAAAAAGTAGTGAAGGACAGATCCCTGAATTTCGTCATCATTGATTCCCTTTTGGGTAATTTCCAAACTTAGAGCAAATTAGTTTTAATAAAACCAGTGGCAGACAGAAATATAACCTTACATTGAAGGGTAAAGTGGTCATTTCATAGCACAACCGAGAGATTCAGAACCAGCTGAAAGGAAGGTGGAGGGTCCATTTTCAGTTTCCACTTTTTTCCTTTTTTTATTTCTAAGGTTTCCTCTTAAACACTTTGCCCCCAGCAAACAAAACCACCAAAGACCACCAT
>JACEIK010001044.1:303366-327624 GCA_018107945.1 Datura stramonium | reverse complement strand
CAATGGAGGTACAACTCGTATGAAGTTCCAACAACTCTGTATGCACATTACGGCTCACAGGTACAACTCATACCATGAAGGTACAACCCATACCTTGAGTCGTTTGATAAAGCCCCTACACTACCATTTCTCTGTATTTTTCCACGACTCGTGGTATGACCCGTAGGTCGATTCCAAGAGTCATAGGAAGGACTCTTCTGCCTCATCTAGCTTGGCCCTGTTCAAGTCTTGGATACGAATGCACAATATAACTCGAAATGGCAAACCATGAACCGTACTTTGTTTTGTACCTCTTTCTTGACTTGTTCAATTTTGGTCCAATTTACAGGATTCATTTTCATGATATGGGTACTCAAAATTCCCTAGGTCTAGGCATGTCATCCAATCAATTTAACACTACTCATCCCTCCTTTTTTTAATTCACTACTCGTAACTCAAGTTTAAATGCTTCAATGCACAAGTTCATCTCCTAAAAAATTAATGTTTTCCTAGTCGCACATAGTTCAATAACACCCCTGATCATTGTCTCTTTCATATTTTTCGAGTAAGAACCATGACTCACCTGGGTTTTGACAGTTATGACATCAAGCACATAAGTTTCTCGATATTCAATACAATACACTTACTTTTTGCTTCTTTCTTCGACTGGTAATACAAAATTAGGATTGAGATGACTTTTTTGAGAAAAAAATTGCTCGATTGTTCTTGTTTTTTAGTCAGGTGTGTGAGGGATTTGTAGGTAGGGCTCGTTCTTTGGTGTTGTTTGCACAGGAAAAAGGATCGTGTTATGTCTTGGGTTTAAAATAGGAGAAGTGCATATTTGAAAATCTAGGTCGATTCGGGTACGTTTAAATATTTTGACCCATCATGACTCGTCCCTTGGCCCCGTAAGTCCGAGTTTTGAAAACTTACCTGAAGACCTATGAGTACATCCTACGACTCGTACAAGGTAGGTAAGGTATGTTTGATGACTCGTAGGTCTTTTCTTTGAAATACATCTCTAAACCTCTCCATACCTCCTGCTACGGCTCGAAGGATGCTGTCACAAGTCGTACTGAGAGCCGTAGCAGCTGCTTTTTCAGCAGTTTTTCTACCTCCTATTATTGTTTTCCCTACACACTGAGCACACATTAGTTCAATCACTTGGATTGCCTCAGCGCTTGATTTAACATCGCGACATGGCACAGGTGGCCCAATTACTCAGACTTCACCAAGCCACCACTTGGGTTGCCTCCCAAGAAGCGCCTGATTTAATGTCGTGGCATGATGCAAGTCTTTTAACTACTCAGAATTCATCAAGTGACTCAGATTCCTCCTCTAGTGCTGAGATTACGCTGAATTCCTTCGGTTGCTGCATTTTTCGTCAGATGTTGAAGGTGACCTCTTCTTTGTTAAGTCTGAACTTCAATTGGCCCACCTCCACATCTACCAAAGCCCTCCCAGTCGCAAGGAATGGTCGCCCCAGAATGATGGGGACCTCAAAATCAACCTCGCAATCCAAAATCATGAAGTCTGCTGGGAATATGAATTTGTCTACCTTCACAAGCACGTCAAACAGGATCACCATTGGCTTCTTCATAATTTTGTCGGCCATCAGTAGCCGCATAGTGGTCGGTGTGGGGTCTTCTAAGCCTAATTTCTTAAATACTTCCAAGGGCATCAGGTTGATGATTTCTCCCAGATCACACAGTGCCCTTGCGAACTCGACATTGCCAATTGTGCAAGGTATAGTGAGAGCACCTGGGTCTTCCATCTTTTGAGCCAGGACCCGTGTAGCTATGGCACTATAGTGATGTACATTCTCTACCAGCTCATAGCTTACGAACCTCTTCTTTGTCACCAAGTCCTTCATAAACTTAGCATATCCCAGCATTTGTTCCAATGACTCAACCAATGGTATGTTCACAGATAGTTGCTTAAGCATTGAAAGGAATTTCTGGAACTTACCATTTTCTGCTTTTTTCTTCATTCTTTGAGGGAATGGTGGCAGTGGTCGCGAGATAGCTCGATACAATTGAGTTGCTCCTTGATCAATGTCAGGTTCTTTCTTGCCTATCGGGGCCTCTGGCAACTCAGATTCTCCATCTCAGCACTCTTCTTTTTCTCCTCAATCATGCTCTCTTTCTTCCGCTCAACTACAACCGGAAAAGGGGGGTCAATTGAGGTTTTACCACTCCTAGTCATCACCGCCATGCAGTAGCCATCATTCTTTGGGTTATGGACGGTGTTTCTAGGTAGTGTACCCTTTTTTCTAGGGTTCAGTGATGCTGATAGTTGCCCAAGTTGCTGCTCAATATGTTTGATGGCGGTTGCATGAGATTCCACTCTTTGACCCATACTAGATATGTCACCACGGATCTCCTTTAGTTTCTCATCACTGGACCTCACCTTTTACAGCATCTCAGCCATCATGCTCTCTAACTTTGATTGCCCAACCTCCCCCTCTCGTGCATTGGGAGGCACATAAAATCCATCCTGATCATTGCGGTAGCCATCGTTTCTTCTCCATTCTCTATCGCGCTCATGAACATGGCTCCTATCTTTGTACCCTTTTCGGTTGTAGTTGTCTTTGTATTGGTTCTGACCTTGGTTTCCAGAACCTTGGTGCCAATTGTCTTGTCCAGACGCTTGGGTGTTGGCTCAGAAACTCGCCACTGGGTTGTCTAGGAAATTTGCCTCTTCCTCAGAATCAAAATGATTTGCCCCCCGTTCTAATCCTTGTGTCCCCACTCCATTTACCATTTTGGCTCCTGCTCCCATAATGTTCTTTGTAAGCAAATCCAACGATGTGCACATGTGATCCAACTCCTGATCGCGTTCTTCTTCCTTCCTACATTGGTTTGAAGTCAAACCAACAACATATGTACTGGCCGCTGCATCTGCCTCCCTAGTATGCCATGCCCTAGTTGTCTTGGTCACCCTTTCAAGGATAGCAGCAGCTTGATCCTTGGAGTGACTCATCAATGCTCCTCCTGCCACCGTGTCTGCCATAGCTTTTGTACTATTATTTAAAGACCTATAAAAAATTTCTAACAAACTATCATCAGGGATCTTATGGTTTGGGAACTTTGTCAACTTCTTCTTGAACCTCAGCCAGGTTTCGTGAAGTGCCTCGGTCTTGAGTTGTCAGAAATTGTAGATCTCATCCTTTAGCTGCAACATTCTGGAGGAAGGAAAGAATCCCTCCAAGAAGGCCTGCTTAAGTTCCCTCCAGTTGGTTATGGAGTAATTGGGCAACTCCGATAACCATAAAGTGGCTTCCCTTGATAGAGAGAAGGGGAAAAGTCTTAGCCTAATGGTATCTTGGATAACTCCGAGCAACCTGTACGCCTTGCATATTCCAATGAAGTTCATCAAGTGAAAGTTGGCGTCATCTGCTTCATGACCACTGAAACCCCTTTCATGTTTAACAATTGAATCATGGTGCTCGTGATGTCGAATTTGTCCCCAGCGGGCAGTGGTGGTGGCACAAGTGCTCCAATTCACCCAACTTCATCAATGTCTGGGTCCTCATCATCAAAGAACTGAGGGGCCAGTCTATGACCTCTGTTTCCCCTCCCAAGTCGACCAGCATTAACAACCTCTTCTCTGGCATCTTCTGCATCCTAAAGTGCATCTTTCTGAGCTAGCTCAGCTTTCCTAGCTTCTTCATCTATGCGAGCATCTCCCTATTCCTGGTTCTCTATTCTACGTAGTGTCCATTCAATATCGGGGTTCAATGGAATCAGGGGATTTCCACTACCCGAGTGCTTGGCATCCACCGAAAAACAACATGTGGGTATCAAAAACAAAAAGAAAACGTAACTAAGGAAATAACTAAAAAAAAGTCAAATACAAGAAAATAATCTAGTCTTAGATGTATTCCCCAGCAGCGTCTTAGATGTATTCAGCCAATGGCATACTTTTTTGATAATTCTCAAACCATACCTCCTAATCAAGTATGAAGCGTATTATTGTCAATAAAGAACCCAACTAAAGGTTGGGGTCGAACCCACAAGGAATATGGAAGAGCTAGACTAAAGCCTAAGTGAACTTGTTGGGTAGTTACCCCAAATTGGGAGTTCTAAAGAAAACAATAATAAAAACAACTGCTAAAACTTTGGTTGAAATCAAGAATGAAAAGATAACTAGGGTTTGTGTTCTAAGGGTTCATAACTACTTCGGATATACAAACGTGATCATCACCAATGCTTACTTGTAGAACTGATAGCTTAGGTTCATCCAAACAACTAGTTCGTCTGTATTGAATGACTATACCAATCAAATGTCAAGTATCATGAGCGATTGCAAAGTAACCGTTATCAATATATCTAAATTTAACTATCCTCGCACCACAACCTGCTAATATAATGATCATCGATCAAGGCTTTGTTGTAATTCTCTTCTCCTAATCTCTACTCTCTAGGCTAAAGCAAGTAAAGAATTTAAAGTCCTAACGTTGTACACCTAAGAAACATTTAAGCATGAAGAGAATACAATACAAGTGTTCTCGCATTGGTTTGAATCACTTTATGTAACCTTATCTTGTTTATCTACCATGGTTCCCACAACCCTAGCTATGGATGTTTTTAGCCTCTCATAGTTACAAGATTGTGATTTGCATTCATAATTAAATACATAAATCTATCACTTACAGATATGGATGAGAGAAAAACTTTTAAATAAATCGAAAAAATCCTCAAAAAAAGTATGAATATCAAGAGAAAATCAAGAAAAGGCTGATCACAAGCCAATCAAATTAAATTTATCTTCTATCCTCAATTCTCACGTCGTATAATGTTAACTAACTATCATCTAATGATTTCTAATGAAAATAAAACATAAAATGTATTTATACAGACATAAAAATCCTTTTCCTAGGCTAATGTGGTGAATTTCCATGACCGATGTCGCATGTGTCACGATCAATCCTACGACCCATGTGTATGTGGGTCATACCTTCTTCCTGTATGTCATTGACTAGCTGAAATTTGGCTAAGTGTTGGACCTTGGTATGACTCATACATGCTTCCTACGAGTCGATTGCGGCTTCCGTGGTCCGACTTTGACTTTTCAATTTTTCAAGTTCTTCATGAGTGTTAAGGTACGACTCGTACTTTGAAGCCAGTGACTTTATTACTCATCCGTATCAAGAGTCGCCTCTTGTGCAAATCTTCTAAATCTTTCCACGACTAATACTACGCTCTGCATAAGCAATGTACGACTCAGACCGAGAGTCATAGGATGCACTCTTTCATGCTTAGCTCTTCTGAAATTTCTCACAATCTTCAATACGGCTCGTAACATCAACCTACCATTACGAGACTTGTGACTTAAGCCTATTTTCTCCACTTTCTGTGATCTATTTTTTCACATTCTGTCTTTAAACACCTATTTGTCTTGTAACCAAAGAAAAAGTGTCTTATATCCATATAAACATTAGCCTAAGTCCATGCTATTTTCTTAGTTTTGGAGTGCTCTAATGTGCGGTAAACTCACAAGACATCGCTCCTCCACAGACTTTTACTAAAGTACATGGAAGATGAGGGAAGAGGAAGAGAGAGCGTGGATAATAAATATTGAAACCCAACATTCTCAAATTCTTTATTTTTGATTTTTATTAAGAGGCAAGATATTTAAATCTAAATAAATATTTGAATAATTAAGATATTATTTTTAGATTTAAACCTAAATGATTGAAATTGTTTATTTTTCAACATCTATATATGATTAATATATTTATTTATAAGCATAATAAATATATAACTCACTAAAAATAAATTAAATACTAAGAATATAAGTTTAATAAAATTAATGACTTCCTTATTTCTCGCCTTATGAACCTAACGATCCAGATCTAAACAGGACTTCTTGTAAGAGACTATCCTTCACTCCCACACCGTCTTAGGGGCATAATTCAAGGTTGAATCACCGATGCACTTCTTCAACAAAGTGATATGGAAGACTCGGGTGTATAGATGCTAACCTGAAGGTAATTCTAACTCATAGGCCACATTGCCAACTGCCTCAGAATCATGTAGGGTCTTACATACCTTGGATCGAAGTTTTCTTCTTTACAAACCTCATCACCTCTTTCATGGGTGAAATTTTAAATAAACCCAATCATCTACGGCAAATTCTAACTCTCTCCTCCCTCACACGCATATGATTTCGTCGGCTCGAGTCAAGCCAACCTTTCTCTGATAAGTTGCACTTTCTGCATAGCTTCATGAACTGAGTCTGGTCCTATCAAAGCCGCCAACTTCAAACCAACCTATAGGAGACGTACACCTCCTACCATATAATGCCTAAAATGGGGTCATCTGAATCGGGAACGGTAGTTGTTGTTGTGTGCAACTCACGAGAGTTAGGTGATCATCCCAACTACCCTTGAAGTCGATCATACAAGCTTCCAGCATATCTTCTAAGGTATGAATAGTCCACTCAAATGTCCATCCTGTCTGAGGGTGAAGGCTATGTTGAGCTTGACCTCGAGTGTCGAGTCCTTTTTGAAATGACTTCTAGAAATGCAAGGTGAACTCGGTCCCTCTATCTAAAATTATGGACAAGGGAACTCTATGCAGTATGACTAACTCCCAGAGTATAGCCTATCATAATCCTCAATTGAGTCTATAGTTTTAGTTGGGAGGAAATGTGCTAACTTGGACATCGATCTACTATCACCGAAATGGAATCATGTTGCCGCCGAGTACGAGGTAGACCTATAATGAAACTTATACCACTTCTTTTCCCACTTCCACATGGGTATGTTTATATCCTGAGCCATACCCCCATGTCTCTCGATGTTCAACTTTAACTTCTTGAAGTTCGGGCACTTAGCCACAAATTTCGCAATATCCTCTTCATGTCGTTCCACAAGTAGATTTCGTAAGTCGCGGTGTATCTTAGTGGAACGTGGGTGGATAGAATATCTAGAGTTGTGTGCTTTGTTAGTATTCATTGTCTCAAGCCATATATGCCCGTAGAACACATAGTCTTCCCTGGTAACGGCACACCATCTCCTCTCTTTGGAGAAAGCCTCCACTTTTTCTTAGAATCGCTTCTTTCAATTTAAAGGGCAAGAGGCTTATCATGCTTCGATTTAACCAAGAACTAATGAGGATTCTGACCCACTCTATAGTACAACTCGACCTCAGCTGAATCCACCAACCGCACCCCTAACTCCAGCGAACCTATGAATATGTTATACCCCCGAAAGCCTAAAGATCGGGCTCAGGAGTTGAAACGGGAGAAAAATTAAAATTTTTCATCAAGTCACGAGGTAACGTGTCATGAGGTGACACATTGGTGCAGCCCACAAATCGTGATGTGAATCGTGGTGAGGCTCAGGTGAAGAGTTTGAAATTTGGGAGGTTGACTCCCCACGGACATGACCACGAAGCCGTGCTCACCTCACGACTCATTAGGTCACTATGGGGAGTGGTGATTGAGAAAGAGGAAAACGAAGACAGCTTTAATTTAATAGGGGAAGGACCCCATGAGTCGTGGTCAGTCCCCACGATTCATGGAATGAGTCATGACCAAGCAAGGTAAAGTTTTATTGAGAATGAGGCAAGGCACATGACGGGTCGTGACTACGAGTCGTGTCACCGCAACGGATCGATGACACCATGATGAGCCCAAGAGACTAACAAGAAGTTTACCTGATGCACACCTACTTGAGTCATGGTCCTTGATGACAAGTCGTTGGGTCCCTCATTGGGACCAAATGCGCTATTTTCTGCGCACTTAGTAAGGGTTTTCCATAATTCCTTAAGACCCTAAGGCCCAAATTACATAGTTTTGAGTTATGAATGATGACTTTTAAAGGATTAAGTTCATTTTAGGTCATATTCATTCATGCAGGCAAGGTAGATGGTGAGAGAGGGTGATCAAGCTTAGTGTTCTTCAAGTTATCTTCAATTCTCTTGGGAAATCGTAGAAGTGTAAGAATCCGCCTCAATCGTGTATGCAGTGGTTATGAATAGGTGATTCCTCTCACACCCATGCAAAATCCCTCTCTAAATCATGAATTTCCTATGTCTAATCTATGGGGTTTTAACCCAATGCATGAAATTCCTAAATTCTCTACATGGGTATGATTTAATTATGTTTCTACTATTGAATTATGAATCATGGGCAAGTTTTATTATGTTTTCAATCAAAATCATGTTTCTAGTTTTATTAATTAAAAAGCTCATTGATGAGAAATTCAAGGAAATATGAAGTTTGTGATGAATGTATGATGATGATGAGATACTATAATGAAAGCATGTTTTCAAGATACTCGTGTTTATAATCATGTTCGATTTGAATTGAGTATTCCCAAGAATGATAAAGCTTAGCAATCCCACATGTTTAAGTATGATTTATGATTTTTATATTAAGCTTACCATGATGGTTTGGAGCGAAGACTTCAATTATCTTTCTATCTTCGGTATAGTGTGTGAGTTAAAGCTTCATATGCATGATTTCATATTTGAGATGTCTTTGATTTCCGAGCTTCGTCAATAGACGATGTTGAGCTTCATTGGAAAACGATGTAGAGCATATGCATGTTTTTGGGAGTATTGTCTAGCACCAAGTAGGCTAAGGGTTGATCATCCTATGCGTTAGAACCACGTACAATGTAGGTATATACTTATATATATTGCTTCGGCCCCCTTTTTGTAAGCTATCCTCATCCCTATTGGCCCACGAGCTTGTATCGATATCATGGTATCGTCCCTAGCTCGGGGCAAGGCTTTGGATGGATTTACCCACTTGAGTGTGATAGTTGGGACCAATGCATTTATCAGTGGTATGCGTCGGTTAAAAGATGAGCTCCCCATTGTTCCTCATGATTTCAATTATGCATGTTTATCATTCATGAGATTTCTATATCTATATATATTCTAAAGGAGGTTTGACTAATGTTCAGCTTCTCATTACTATCGATATCGCCTTTGAGTCAATCAATGCGCTTATGATATTATGATAAAGCAGATGAGATTATTATTTCAAGAAAGAATGCATGCAAGCCCTACCCTCATAATTTTGTTATTTATGTTTTACATTATGCATGTTCTTAAATGATTCTACTTATTTAATGATGCATTTACCTCGCATACTAATACATTCCACGTACTACCGCATACTCTATGCTATATCATTTCATGATACAGAACCCGCTCAAGTTCAGCCCTGCTCATGGCTAGTCTTCAGTTAGCATCTTATGTTGGTGAATCCTCATTCCCCCGAAAGTACTACACTTATTCATTATCCTTTATGTATTTTTAGTTTCAACTTAATTGAGTTAGTTGGTGTCTTGTCCCATCAACTCGTCATGTTTAGAGGCTTTTCATACAAAGGATGTATTCAGCTTCAGATTGTGTATTCTAATGTTATGTTTAATTTAGACTTCCGCTATGATTATATTGTTAATTTCTTATTTTACCGATTGAGTTAGATGTATGTTCATGCCATGGGTTGACTTGGAGTCTCTCAGCTCCTTTGTCTCGTCATTACAATCCGCCTCCGTTCGGGTCGTGACAAACTTGGTATTAGAGAATAGATTTGAAGTGTCCGAGGGTGTCCGAGTTTCAAGATGGAGTCTTTTCATGAGTGTGAAGGGTGCCACAATTTATGAACAAGAGGCTATTAGACATTTAAGAAATGTTCCCTTCCATGATCCGGTTGGTATGACGAAAAGTCTCCCTATCCTTCTAATTCGTGTTATTCGTGATTGCAGAATTATGGCTCCCCATAGAGTAAATGGTAGAAGAAATAGAAATGGAGACGGCCATGAGGATGGAAATGGAAATGAGCACCGCAGCCCCACAGCTCCGAGCACCAAGCACCAGAGACGGTTGCCCATGCTGAGTTTTGGAAGTTATTCAGATTTTCGCCCAGGCCTTGACCGCTTAGGTCAATCAGCAGGCGGTTGCGCATATCCCGCAAAATGGCAATATGTGCTCGAGCCGAGATTTCGAATGAACTCGCCATAGTTCCTCGTGTCAAAAGTGGATAAGGACCCGCATGAGTTCATAAATGAGATTGTGAAGATCACCCAAGTCATGGGGGTGAATGGAGTTAAGTGCACGGAGTAGGCCTCGTACCAGTTGAAAGGGGTCATGCACATCTGGTTTCGCTAATGGAAAGATAGTACGGCCGTCTGAGAAGGTGTCCCGGGCTACTTGGGAAAAGTCTCCATGTCGCATTCTTAGATCGCCGTCCTCGTGTGAGATGAAGGATCTAAAGCCACTCGAGTTCGTAAATTTGAAGCAAGGGAGGATGACAAGGCAGAATATGCCCCGGGAGTTCACTCGCCTACCAAAATATGCCTCGTGAGTAGTGGCCGATCAGAGGGTGCAGTGAGCAAACTTCATTCATGGTGTGGAAGTGTGCTATTTGGACAAGGATTTTAGGATTGCCATGCCCAATGTGATATGGATTTCCATCGAATAGTATTGTACGCCCACAGATGGAGGCCTCGTATATGAGGAAAGAGAGAGGCCAAGAGAGCCGTGACCGGTGATAACAAATTCTCACAAAATCTCGAGGTTGGGTGGTGGGCACTGACAACAGACCCACTGCAGATCTTTAGCCCTAGAATCTTTAGTGTCAGAAAGTGTGCCATCCATGCCTAGGAATGATCAAAGCAAACAGCACGCGCATTCTAGTATTCCGCCTGCTTGCATGTGGCCTGGGGCACAATGGGCTAGTGATTAAAGCGTGTATACGGTGCTTGTTTCTGAATGTGGGCCAGAAACATGCTTAGGGATTGCCTTAATAGTGAGACAGATCATCATGGGGGCCAAGGCCCAGCTCTTCTAGTTCAAAGCAGCTCTCCCGCACGCTCATCCCATCGTGGAGCATCGACTAGCACAAGTGCGCTCGCCAAAATAGATTTTATGCCTAAGCATCTCTCCAGGAGTAGGAGGCTACTCCAGATGTGGTCACTCGTATGTTACGAAGTTTTCCATCTTTATGTTTACGCTTTTATAATAATCCAAGAGCTACATTGTCTTTTATGGCACCTTATGTGGCCAAAGAGCATCGGATTCACCCCGACTCTTGTCGAACCCTTCTCGCCCCTACCCAGGTGATCAGCTGACTGGTGTATGAGATGGTGCCCATTTTCTCTCAAGAAATTTAAAATTGATGGAGCAGCATGAGCTTATTTTCTGATGTTATCTCGGCATGGATTGGCTATTTTCATGTTATTCCTCGCTTAATTGTAGAACCCGGGCAAAAGAGAGTTCAGATTTCCGGGGTAAGCGCCCCTAGAATGGAAGAGAATTTCAGCTATGCCTGTAGGTCATTTCCCATTTCCTACCTATGCCGTAAAGATGATTTCTAAATATTTTGTGTACCATCTAGTTGTGGTTAAGGATGCGAAGTACGAGACCCCGACCCACCACTCGTTCCAATAGTATGTGAGTATCTAGAGGTCTTTCCCGATGTTCATCGTGAATCCCTCCCGAGCGAGAGATTGACATTGGTATTGACCTTCTTCCCTACATGCAGTTCTTCTTATTCATTCCCTTACAAAATGGCTCCAACCGAGCTAAAGGAGCCGAAAGAGGTGCCAGCGATCTGCTAGATAAGGTTTACTAGATCGAGCAAGTATCCATGGGGTGCACCCGCCTCTTTATTCAAAAAGATGGTTCTCTTTGAATGTGTATCGATCTATCGGAAATTGAACAAAGTCACCGCGTGAATAATAGGCATCCTTTACCCAGATTGATGATTTATTTGACCAACTTTAGGGTGCCAAGTGTTTTCAAAGATAAATCTCAAATTCGGTATCACGCCTCGTAGTCTCTGGGAGAGGACATCCCCGAAGACAGCCTTCAGATGCGGTATGGCATTATGAGTTCGTAGTTATATCTTTTGACTAACAAATGCTCCTCGCAGCTTTGGTGGACTTGATGAATGTGGTGTTTAAACCATACTTGATATGTTTGTGATTGTGTTTATTGATGACATCCCCGATATACTTGAGCTTAGAGGAGCATGTCAAGCCTATTTGAGAGTAGTGCTAAAGAATCTCAAGGATTGCCAATTATATGCCAAATTTAGAAAGTGCAAGTTTTGCTGAATTTCGTAGCATTTTTGGGCCATGTAGTATCAAGCGAAGGCATATGGGGTGGACTCGTAAAATAGAAGTGGTGAAGAATTGCCTAGACCGGTGAATCCTTCAGATATTCTTAGTTTATTGGGTTTAGCCGGCTACTATTGGATTTGTTGAGGGTTTCTCATCTATTGTAGAGCCTTTGACTAAGTTGACCTAAAGAAGGTGAAATTCCAATGGTCGGAGGCTTGTGAGAAGAGCTTCCAAGAGGTTAAGACTCCGGGAGCGCCAGCACCGGCGTTAACTCTACTAAAGGGTACCGATGGGTTCGTGTGTATTGTGAATCTTCGAAGGATCGGACTTCGGGTGTGTATTGATGCAAAGACTGGAAGGTTATAGAATATGCTCATGACAAGGCCGAAGGTTCATGAAAAAAATTACTCGACCCATGATCTTGAATTGGCCGCGGTGGTATTTACGTTGAAGATATGGAGACATTATTTGCAATGGGTTCACGTGGGATGTTTACATGGCATCATAAGAGTTTACAATATGTATTTACACGTATGATCTCAATCTTTCGGCAAAAGAGGTCATGCCACTCAAAGATTACAATATGAGTGTGCTTTACCATCCGAGTAAGGCCAATGTAGTGAGAACGCAATTCTAGCGCACTCTCTCTATTGAGAGTGTATCCCATGTGGATGAGAGAAATTAGGATTTGGTGAAAGATGCATTGGACTCGCAAGGTTGGGAGTTAGGTTGTCGACTTGACCGATGGCGTGTTATTGTTCGTAATGGATCAAAATCGTCACGTGACCGATGTAAAGTCTAGACAAGATGAGGACCTGACTTTTATAAAGTTGAAAGGAAGTCGTTCGACAAGGTAGAGGTCTTCAAAAGGGGAGATGGTGTGCTTTTGGTGCCAAGGTCGTCTATGTGTTCTGGATATTGATGATTTAAGGAGACAAATGTTGCACGAGGCTCATGGATCTGTGTATTCTACCCATCCAGGTGCCACCAAGATGTACCGTATTCTACGAAAAGTCTAGTGGTGGAATGGTATGTGAAGAAGGACATAGCAAAATTTTCTAGCCTTTCCGTTGTCCAAATTGTCAAAGAAGTGAAATTTGAACACCGTAGATCGGGAGGTGCTTTAGGATACCTTATTCCTACTTGGAAGTGGGGGGAAATTAATATGGACTTTATCACAGGTTTACCTCATACTCGTCAACAATATGACTCCATTTGTGTTGTGGTAGACAGGTTGACCAATGCCACTCATTTTCTACTGTCAAAACCACTGGGTTCAACGGAGAACTATGCCAAATTATATATTTGGGAGCTATTTCATTGCATGGAGTGCCCTTGTCCATCATATCGCATAAGACTCGCATTTACCTCTCGCTTTGGAAGTCATTTCAAAAGGACTTGGTACTCATGTTAAGCTCAAGATCAAGGTTTCAATTTATTGGATGGTCTGAGCTGAGAAAATAATTCAAACTCTCAAGGACATGTTTAGAGCATGCATGATTGACTTCAAGAGTAGCTGATGATCTTTTTTCCTCTTATCGAGTTTGCATACAATAATAACTATCAATCCAAAGACATTCGATGGCGTTGTTTGAGGCTTCCCATGGGCGGAGATGTAGATCACTCATTGGTTGGTTTGAGTTTGGTGAAGCAAAGAATGAACAGACCAGATTTAGTTCATGAGGCTATGTAGAAGGTTCAATTGATAAGGAAAGGTTGAGAACTTCGTAGCTCCCCCAAAAGTCCTATGCCGATATGAGAAGGAGAGAATTAGAATTTAAAGTTGATGATTGGGTGCTTGAAGGTATCTCCTATGAAGGGAGTGATGAGGTTCGGAAAGATGGGGAAACTTAGTCCCCGCTATGTTGGCTCGTACAGGATAGTGAGACGTGTTGGCAAGGTGGCTTATAAGTTGAAGTTTCCCTTAGAATTAGTCATGCACCCTCGTTTTCCTTGTATCATTCTTAAAGAAGTATTTGGGTGATCTAGCTCTAATTGTCCCGATGGACAAAGGTTGGTGTGAAGGAAAGCCTCGCTTATGAGGAGGTTCCAGAGAAATACTCGATTGCCGTGTTCGAAGGCTAAGGAACAAGGAAGTGGCTTCAAGCAAAGTGTTATGGAGGAATCAAAGATGTTGAGGGAGCTACGGGTTTGAAGGCATATGATGGCTAGATACCCACATTTATTCTCTATCGGCTCAATTCCATCTTGAGGTACGCTGACCTAAAAACACCCCACTCTAGTTTTCATGTTCCTCGGCCTATGTTTCCGAGTTTCTTTTAATGTATGTGGATGTATGTATGGGATCTGGCACCCAGTTTCAACCTACGAATTTGAATCTGAGATAGTCATTCCATCAGTTTTTGGCTTAAATAATCGCATTTGAATATGAAGATTGCATTTCGTTTTAGTGTGTTTTCCAACATTCGAGGATGAATATTCTAAGGGGAGATATTGTTATACTCTTGAAGCCAAAAAGATCGTAATTCGGATTTGAAATGGAGAAAAATTAAAAATTTGGCATCGTGTCACAGAACGGTCGTGAGGTGACTCATTATGAAGCCCACGAGTCGTGATGTGACTCGTGGTGAGGCTCGTGTGGAATAGTTTGAAAATTTGGGAAGTTGACTCCCCACTATTGATGACCATGAGTCGTGTTCAACCCCCACAACTTGTTAGGTCAGTCATAGGGAGTGGTGATGGAGAAAAGAGGAAAAGGAAGACAGTGTAATTTGATGAAGGACACCACGAGTCGTGGTTAGTCCCCGCATTCGTAGATGAGTCATGACCCGCTGTGGTAAAGTTTTATCGGTGAATGAGGGAATGCACATGATGGGTGGTGACCACGAGTCGATGGTCACCAGTAACGGATTGTGATATCACCCATGATGAGCTCCAGGATACCTGAAAAGCAGATTCCGACGGATCTACTCCATGTGTCGTGGGCCCTTGATGACTGCTCTCGTCGGTCCGGATGACTACACGCAAGTGCACGTGATCGAAAAGTAGTAAAATAGCTCAAGTAAGCCAAGTATCGATCCCACAGGACCGGACTACGGTATCAATTTAATCAAATGTTAATAAACTTTTAACTCTAAAAATGCATACAACAATGTGAAAGAGATTTTTATATTTAGTTTCCTAATTTATACTAAGTCTTAAAAAATATACAATTTGAGTCTTAACTATGAGTATGAGCATGCTGAGGCTAAAACGAACATGTAGAGAAATAAATTATCAATACAATTTGATTAATCTTTCCTCCGGTTGCTAGTCAAGAATTATTTCCTATGGACTAAAACTCTCGTATTTAACCCAACTTAAGAATCATGAACCTTCCACCTACATTTTTGTGATAAAAGAAATTCATGTTCTAGCCATACAAAACTGATTCCGTAATTGACTAATACGACTTTCAGGTATATATTTATCCTAAAGGTAAATCGATTCTCAATTTTCCCAAACTAAGAAAAAGATCATATCCTATCAATTCACAACTTTCCCCAATTTCGTTTCTCGAGTGAAACCGACTTTTTAGATATACATTAACATTGGCCACACATTAATGCAGTAAGAACAAGAATTATTGTGAACAACCATGGAAGAAAAGATGGAAAAACTAAATGATCAACAATCACATTTCACTACAAATGCTCCTAACCTCAAGAAGAAGTGAATTTAGCCACTCATTTGTGGATTAAACATCATCAAAATGAGTGTAAATCATACAAACAATTGAAAGAAAGGAGAAAGAGATAGAGAAAAAACCCTAAGATTTCGTCCCTCAACTCCGCCCGTTACCTACTTCTTGCTCCACCAAGTCAGAATTTATAAAAATGAACTTAAGTGTGCTATTTATACTAGTGGGAATTTTTCCTCCTCCTCAATAACAAGCAACGTGGTCACGAAGTGCATCGCGGAGCACCGTCCCCGTGACACGGCCTGAAACGCGGGAGGCTCTCTCGGAATTTGCCTCCTGGGATGTGCAAAATCGCGAGTGTCAACTCCGCCGCCGGCGTGACACGCCGCACATGCAGCACGTTGGCCTTCTCTCGCCGGCGCACGCTCCCGGCGAGGCACGTTGTTGGGCGCACCGGAGCCGCCTTTCGCGCTCATCCGGGCGCGCTGCACACGCACGGCGTGTGGCACGCCGCCCTCGGCGCGGCTGTGCCTTGCCATGGCATGCTACTTGCCGACTTTCGCCATTTGCTCCCGACTCCATCTCTACTAGCAACTTATAAATTAGTTCCTCAAAATCATTGAAACCTACAAAACAAGGACTAATCATGTTGGTTAGCACCTATATTCACATTTATATAAAATTACATGAAAATGTATATAATTAATTAGATAAACAAGACAAAACTAAGTTATAAAGTATCACTTGGACATGCTATTTTTGCCCACGATCACCTACCCCACACTTAAATCCTTGTTCGTCCTCGAACAACCCTTTACATCTCATGTAAATGAAGACTCACACATACTAATTTAGCAAGATCATTCAAGCTATGGCTATAATGATTATTTAAGATAATAAGCTAAAAATAGAGCATGCACGATTTGATCATTGAAATGAAATACAACTATGTTAAGACTTGCTAGCCTCAAGAATCGACTCTCAATCTTAGCAAACTCATGCAAATCAACCGATCAAGAAATCCGACATTGATGTTATCTCTCATTAAACATGTGCCCTCACAAATAAGAGAGTTACTCCCTTTTTACTCACAATTATTCAAATCACACCAAGTATGGGCATATGAATAAAAATTACGCTCGCTCTCACAAAGAATTCACATGCATCATGTAGTGACCCATGTTTACCTAGTGTTTTACTCACTCATTTAAGTATGTATGAACGTAAGATCAAGTAGGATCTAATGGGTTGTAATGCTTGCTGGACGGTAGGTACTATTCTGGCCAGGAATAGTGACTATCTTCCCCAAGCGCTTTTAATAACTTCAACCTTCATTAAGGACATTCTCTTCTCTTACTTCACCCTCATTCTTTCAATCCTCGGATTTTTTTCTTCTTTGCTCCCCTTTCTTTAAGCATACCAAATTTTTTTAGTAGTAAGGAGTACTTACAAAAAATTTCATTCATTTATTTTCTTACTCCCTACTAATAATCAACCGTTTTCACACAAGTGCACCTTTGTCCTTTTCTCAACTTTTACAACTTGCTACTTTTCCTTCTTTTTCCCAATTCTCACTCCTTCACTCTTTTGGATTTTTCACTTAAGCGCTTCGGAGTTTTGGATCAAATTCAAGGCTAATTGAAAGAAAGGATTAAGCTTATGTTGTAGCTATCAAAGAATAGGCTCAAGGCTCAATGGGGCTAACTAGGATTAAATATTCAAGGTTGTTAAAGTGAGGGATAACAAATTGGGTCTATTCAAAGAAATGCCTAAACTCATCTCCTACACCATCCCTCATTTCCCATTTTATATACACACCAGGCAAGTTCTAGACATTCCAAAATATCACGGAATATTCGAAAACTTACACTCAAAGCACATGCTCAATTCAAGACACATTCCGTAGACTCTAAGTCAGCCTAATCACAAGAATTCAAAATTAAGCTTCAATCACATTGTAACAAATTAAGAGCCTAAGTGTCTCACACAAAGTTATACACTTACATGCTTCAACACTAACCACACTTGTATCTTACAATCATGCATAGCACATAACAAGAACATCAAGCCATCAATTAACTACGGGTTCAAAAACCAACCTACTGACTAATTTTTCCTCAAGACTGTCATTATCCATCCATCGCCGGAAAAAGTCCCTAACTATGACTACAACATTATATACGTACAAAGAAAAATTTTATTCTTCGATTCAAAGACCCCGTCGGAAAAGAACCGAAAGAAAACCAACGGCCGATGAAGTCATGCTTGACTCACAAATTATTTTTTTTCAAATATTTCTCCCAAGCATTACATTCACCAAAAATCGTTAAGCACAAAATATTTAAAATTTCCCTCACCCCACACTTGAATCATGCTATGTCCCCATAGCATCAACTTAACATTTAAAGAGGGTGAGAAATACTCCCTGAGGCCTTTAGGCCTAGCTAACAACATGCTTTTCTTCTCAACTTACACAAGTGGGTGTACGACCCCACACTTTTTCTCTCTTCCATGCTTGTTAGTTTCCTCCTCCAAGGGTACTTACTTTCTCCATCTCGTGCTAACCTTCCACCAAAATTAACAAAAGATGAAAATAAATAAAATCAACTTAAATGCAAGAAATTAAAATGGATACCCTGGGCTGCCTCCCAAGAGCGCTAGTTTTACGTCGCGCACGACATATTACATTTCACCGCTTTTTCCTCCACCTTGAGGATATGAATCTCACCCCTAATTTCTTCTCTAATTTCCTTTTATGTTCTAGGGTGGTGGTGAAAATTGTAAGGACCAAGCAAGAGATGTTGTCTTAAATTTATTGGCCCTCAAGTAAATGTCATTTTGTCTCTCTCGAGGTCAAGAAATTCCAAAATATACTGTGGCTTGGTCCTCCTCTATACATTCCTCTCTATAAGCTTGGAAGACTCTATTTCTATGTCGTCACTCCAAACTACGTCGAAAATGCTTTCGAGTGGGGTCCCAATACACCTCGACTCGAACCGCATTGTGATTGACCTCCTTACTTGTATACACCTTCTCCGCAACAACATCTATTCTACTCCATTAATGACAAATGGGATATACTCTATATCTTCTTCGTGCATGAACTTTCCATAAGTGTGAGCCCATCACTTGGGACAACCAAGAGATTCCAATTGCTCCAAGTTCATCCAAAAATTCACCCTTTGTCTTCCTCTCAGTTCCTCGAATATCGCCTACAACTTACTCGTAATTTATCACAAGCCTAAATTTCAACGATCATCTCCATGAATTTAACGCTCATCCTTGCTAGAGCCTCTCGTATTCTCTTGCTGAATTCTCAATACGGTCATCGCCTCTCTTTTCATTACTTCGATTGCTCAAGGAATTGTTTCAAACATGTCTTCTATTCGAGCTTGGCGTCCCAAGTCCTCATTTTCAAGATGCCTATATTCATCAAAAACAACAGAAGAATCATAATAAGGGCTCGGGGAAGGGGAGTATGCACTTGGACAGCCATCTTGACCACCACATATGTTGACGTGTTACGTGTTTCCACGAGTGGTGTCCTCCTCAAAATCTCGCACAAGATTCACCAAAATATGAGTATCCACCATTTAAACCAATTGTATTCCACGATGTCATGTCAAGAAGGGTATCCGAAAAAATCAAAAAGAATTTAAAACCAAAATTCAAGACCAAGTTGTTAGCACTTATATAGACTGCTTCTTGTAAACTAACACTTAAGGACTACTGATTGCCGGGCCCTCGGCAACACACAAAAAGTTGTTCGTCGGTCCGGGATGACTACACGCAAGTGCACGGACGGTAGTAAAATAGCCTGGTGCAAGGGCTAAGTATCGATCCTAATAAAAGGACTGACTACTATCACCACCAACAATAAACTTTAACTCTAAAAATGCATACAACAATGTGAAAGAGATTTTTATATTTAGTTTCCTAATTTATACTAAGTCTTAAAAAAATATACAATTTGAGTCTGAACTATGAGTATGAGCATGCTGAGGCTAAAACGAACATGTAGAGAATAAAATTATCGATACAATTTGATTAATCTTTCCTCCTGCTGCTAGTCAAGAATTATTACCTATGACTAAAACTCGTATTTAACCCAACTTAAGAATCATGAACCTTCCACCTACATTTTTGTGATAAAAAGAAATTCATATTCTAGCCATACAAAACCGATTCCGTAATTGACTAATACGACTTTCAGGTATATTTCTATCCTAAAGGTAAATCGATTCTCAATTTTCCCAAACTAAGAAAAGATCATATCCTATCACTCACAACTTTCCAATTTCGCTCTCTCGAGTGAAACCGGACTTTTTAGATATACATTAACATTGGCCACACATTAATGCAGTAAGAACAAGAATTAATAGAACAACCATGGAAGAAAAGATGGAAAATCAAATGATCAACAATCACATTTCACTACAAATGTTCTTAACCTCAGCAAGAAGTGAATTTAGCCACTCATTTGTGGATTAAACATCATCAAATGAGTGTAAATCATACAAACAATTGAAAGAAAGGAGAAAGAGATAGAGAAACCCTAAGATTTTTTCGTCCCCTCAACCGCCTGTAACCCACGTTTTTCTCCACCAGTCAGAATTTTAAAAATGAACTTAAGTGTGCTATTTTTATACTAGTGGGAATTTTTCCTAATAGCTAACGTGTCACGGAGTGCATCGCAGCACCGCCTCCGTGACACGGCCCAAACGCGGAGGCTCTCTCGAATTTGCCTCCGAATGCAAAATCAGCTTTGAGTGTCACCGCGCTGTCGGTGACACGCCGGCATGCAGCACGCTGGGGTCTTCCTTCCGCTGCCAGCCTGCCCCTGGGCGTGGCACGTTGCTGGGCGCACTGAGCTCGCTTCGTGCTCGGCAGGCGTGGGCACGATGCCGGGCGCCGCACACGCACGGCTGCAGCACGCCGCTCGGCGCGGCCCGCCTTGCCATGGCATGCTACTTGCCGACTTTCGCCATTTGCCCCGACTCCATTCCTCTTACTTCAGCAACTTATAAATTATTCCTCAAAATCATTGAAACCTACAAAACAAGGACTAATCATGTTGGTTAACACCTATATTCACATTTATATAAAATTACATGAAAATGTATATAATGAATTAGAAAACAAGGCAACACTAAGTTATAAAGTATCACTTGTACAAGTCTTGCTATATCAATCATCATTATAAATAGTCATTGAATTCTTTGAATGCAAAATACAACATTGAAACCATTTTAAGTCCCTAAAATTTTTAGAATATGGTCTATGTTATTGCTCCTCAACTGTTTGTCTCTTTGATGCCTTTTCAGAAATAAAATAGAACACCAACTCCTCAAAATCTTTCAAAAACACCCTTTCGAAAGCTTTTCTGCTGGGTTGGGTCAATGCTTATTTTCAAATGATTTGAACCTTCTATCACTTGAAGTTCTTCTGATCGAATATGATGCATCAAATATATTTTGTTGATACTTAGAACAATTTTCATCTTCAACCTATTGCATCCCTTTAGATTGTCGGTCCTCTCTTTTTTTTTCAAAATTATCCTTATTACTAGGATACTTGATTGTCTGATCGGCATCAATAGAGTTGGTCAAATTAGCAAACTGTTTCCATGTCCTGAACATTGAGTCTATCTCTTTCTAATAATTCATCATTTGTATATATTGATAGTTCAAGAGGATCTAGCTTTCTTAAGGTGGAAAAGGTATATGTTTTATTTAGTTATAAGTATGTTCAGTGAACTATCAATGTGATTCTTTGTTTTAATTTCTAGTTATGTCCTACTAAGGTTGTTAAGGTTTTACTTTTGTATTTATTTTTCTTGAATCTGTCTTTTTTCTGTTTGATCACCCCTTTTCAGTATTTTTTTTAATATTTAATTGAGTAATTTGTTAACTTCTGCCAATTATTTTTGTTACTATCTCCTATTAATTTTACTTATTTCTATTAAAATAATAATCAACATTCAAAAAGATATGTGGAAGATTTAAACTTTAGTTTAGCATAGCAAAAGTATCATGACTAGGTAAGAAATTTTTATCATCTAATAATATGTGATTCTGATAACTTACTCATGACTTTTAGGATTTATTTGTAAAGTAGTTAATGCTTTTGTATATTGGAAGATTTAATATTAATATTGAGTTTTTAGGAATTTAAATGTTCCATCCAAGATTCAGATGGATTTAGCGAGGTGTAGCAAAGAGTATATTGATGATGTTAAATCTTTCTTAGATTTTGCATACTCTTGTGGAGATCCTCAAGGAGAAGAAATTCAGTGCCCATGTGCAGAGTGCAATATTTGTTATACTGTATAATCATCTAATAAACAAAGGATTTATTGAAGGTTATAAAAGATGGATCAATCACAGGAAATAAGACATCCAGTTGAATGTTGACGATCATATGGATGACTCGTACAATGACATTGAGGAGTTGTTGAATAATCAATTTAGAGATGTTGCACAAGTTGAAGCAGTTTATGAAGGTTCAAATGAAGATGCCAAGAAATTCTATAACTTAGTTGAAGAGGCAAGCCAAGAACTGTATCCTAGTTGTAAAGGTTTCTCTAGATTATCATTCATAATCCATTTATATTTGTTGAAGTGTCTACATGGATGGAGCAATGAATCATTCACTTCTCTTTTAGAGTTACTAAATAAGGTGATGCCCAAGTTGAACATTCCTCCATCCTACAATAAAGTCAAGTCTATGGTTAAGGATCTCGGTCTTGATTATGAGAAAATTGATGCATGTCCTAATTATTGTATGTTATTTAGGAATGACCATAAGGATGATGAATTTTGTTATGTTTGCGGAGCTTCTCGATATATTAAATATCCAGAAGTTGATAGTGATCTTGAGCCTTTTAAAAAACATCATCGTATTTCAGCAAAAACTTTGAGACACTTTCCATTAATTTCTAAACTCAAAGAGCTATTTATGTGCTCAAAGGCAGCAGATTCACTGAGGTGGAATGAGGAGGATCATTCTAAAGATGGAAAGTTAAGGCATCCCGCTGATGATAAAGCATGGAAAGACTTTGATAGCTTGCATCCAGATTTCACATAAGATTCTCGTAATTTGAGACTTGACTTGGCAAGTGATTGATTAAATCCACTTCGACCATGAGTATATCTCATAGCATATGACCAGTTATTTTGATGGTGTATAATTTGCCGCCTTGGATGTGTATGAAACCAAAATATTGTATGCTTTTTTTACTTATACCTGGGCCTCGATCTCTTGAAAATGACATTGATATTTGTTTATAGCCATTCATAGATGAGTTAAAATTATTATGGGATTCGGGGTTGAAACATATAATGCCTCAAGAAATCAAACCTTTCAAATGTGAGCAACTCTTATGTGGATAATCAATGACTTCCCTGCATATGCTATGTTATCTGGTTGGAGTACAAAAGGATGTTGAGTTTCCCTTGTTGTAATTTGGCACTAATTGCAATCTTAAACATAGTAAAAAGATGTTATGGATATTTGTATTTTTCTACCCATGAATCATCCATAGAGATCTAACAAAAGATCTTTCAATGAAAAAACTGAAATTAGGCCTCCTCCACCTTTGTTAAAGAGAACTGATGTCTTAATAGCATACAAAATATTAACAATGCATTTAGGAAGAAGAGAAAGAGATCAAAGATGGCCCGTGAAAAAAAAGGTCAATTTTTTTTTTGAATTACCTTATTGGTAGCTCAACCGATTATGCTACAACCTTGATGTAATCCACATAAAGAAGAACATAGTTGATAACATAATTGGAACTCTTTTGTATATGTCTGCAAAACAAAGGATTATGAAAAAGCTCATTATGATTTCAGAGAGATGAAAATTAGAAAGAACCTTCATCCAAAATATACAATGGATGGCAAGAGAACAAAGTTTGCAAAAACATGCTTCTCAATAATTAATGGAGAGAAATCAATTCTTTGTGGTGTTTTAAACCCAACAAAGCTACCTGATAGTAGTACCTCCAACATATCTAAGTGTGCAACTAGATGAAAGAAAATTATCTGGTTGTAAGACCCATGATGCTCATTTCATGTTACATTACTTGCTGTCAATACCAATTAAAAGCATCCTTCCTAATCATGTTGTTATTGCCTTGATTTGTCTAAGTTTCTTCGTCCGTTATTTATGTCAAAAAGTTATCATACTGGAGAAACTAGATTGCTTAGAAGTAGAGATTAGAGAAATAATAAATTAGTGGGAGCAAATTTTTCCTCCTACATTTTTAATATAATGATTCATTTGCCTATTCATTTGGCGAATGAGGTGAGATTATGAGGTCCAGTTCAGAATCGATGGATGTATCCCCTTGAACGCAAAAGAAATCGTCCAGAAGAATCTACTTATTCGCTCTAATTTCATTTGCATGCATTCGCTCTAATTTCACTTGTATCAGAAAAAAGTTTCGAAGGTGTAAACTTTTTCCTTATTTGTTATTAAATATAAAGTGTGGCTACAAATAGTAATTTTTTTTATAATGTAAACATTCAAATTATATGTTTGCAACAGA
>JACEIK010001044.1:272255-289864 GCA_018107945.1 Datura stramonium | reverse complement strand
GTATGTATGTATAGTCCACATGGGAGATCATTAGACTTTCTATGGACTTATACATATATTGTATTAAGAATAATTATATGTTGGTTGTTATCATTAAAAGATTGAATAAAATTAATAGTGATCTTCTAAGATTTAAAGTTAATGAATCAAGAGATAGCTCATAAATATGGGGTCTTATGTGTAGATACCGGATATAATTTCTAGTTTAAGACGAGCTAATAAATTCTATAAATTTGTGTCTATTATAAATATAGGGTTATAGTCCCAAATCAAATGTAGAATATTCTTTCTAGCATCCCATCACTGAAAAGGACAAAATGATTTACATCTTGGTTTAAAAGACTAACAACCACAAGACGTAGAATTACAATGGCATTGATGAATTTAAATACAGTTCTGCATCTAAATGTGACATTCTTGATGATTTGACATGATAGTTTTTGAGAAAAGATAATGGTGTTCGTCTTTAAAGTTTGGTCTAAAAAATTTGAGCTTCACTTTGTTATATGGTGTGTTCTTGTTTGTTTGTAGAGAGTGATCTCTATTATTCTAAAAATATAAATAAATAGTTATATTTAGTTGTGTAAATAGATAGTCAAATACCTTCATTCAATTTTTTGTGAAGGTATTTGACTAGGCACAAAATTTTAAAACAAAAAGAGATTTTTAAAATTTATGATCTTAAACAAGACACATATTTATATGATTATAAATAATCTTGTTATTCGGCATAAAATGCATGCATTTATCTGATATTTAGTCCTCATATATGTTCTTTTATTGTCATTTAATCACAATTATAATCGTTTCATGTTTATTACATGTGTTTCTTTGTGTAGGAATGATGTTGACCTAATGAGCGTGTTTGAAGCTAAAATGACTGTTTTGGAACTTCGAAGTCTGAGTAGAAGTTCAATAAAAGTAATCAAGATAATTTCAGATTTCAAGGACCAATTGAACAACAAAAAAGGAAATAAAATTGAGAATGTGCGACAACAAAGCGTGCGTGATGTGACCATGCTACGCAGCTCGCGCGATGCTGACTTTGGAATGAAGGAAGATGACTAAAGAAATTGGGTTACTAAAAATCTATTTGTGTGCCACATGACCACGCTAAGAGGCTTGCGAACCACCAAGTTAAATTTGGCAAATTTCAGATCTTATCTATTTTAAGGGTATTCGCTAAGATTGCAATTAATTGAACGAGACTGACTCTAAATCCATTCTTTAAGATCCTAGGAACATTCTCTTTCACATGGACCAAACTCAAGGCTCCATTTGCTTCTCTATTTTGCCAGCCCTTACCATTTTGAGCATCATCGAAAAAGTTTTGGGTTAAACTCGGCTTATCTTGTGGTCGTTATGAAGAGAATCCACTATTTATAGGTTTTGAATCCGATTCTCATACTTTTATCATTCTATTATGGGACTTGCAACAGTTATCCTCTATTCAAATTTTTTACTCGTACCAATTATGTACATTAAACCAAGTTGTAGATTTGAACTCCGTCAATCTTTCCTTTAGCTTTAGAAAGGTTATTGAACTCTCAGGGTTCAATATCTTTGTAAAAATTTCAGCGGCACAATCATCTGAAACCATTGACAGCTCTTATGAAGAAGTCCCAAAGTAGCTTAGAATCATCCTGCTCTATCATAAAGATGTCCTCCCTTCTAGGTTGCACCTTCTTAGCCTCAGTGTGTGCCTTGATAAAGTCATCTACAAATATATTAAAAGAGTCAATAAAATTTTCAGGTAATAAAGAGTACTTCAAGAGCACTCCTTCCGTCGAAGTTTTTCCAATAAAATTTTCAGGTAATAAAGAGTACTTCAAGAGCACTCCTTCCGTCGAAGTTTTTCCAAACTTTCTAACCGTAACCAATTCGACCTTGTCTTTAGTCATGCCATTCCCTTTGATGAATATGGTAGAAACAAGCTATGTTCATGTGGGTCCCTTGTTCTATCATATTCCAAAACATCTGGCATTTAAAAGAATTTTGAAATGGGCCTTGATACCGCACTAGCCTTGTAAGGGAATCGAGCATAACTCTCCGAGTCCAATCCTTTAAATACAAAAGGTGCTCCTAGTACATGGTCTGGATATGCAACTTTGTAAATCTCAACTTGAGCTCCTTTTTGTGCAGCTTTGCAATTGAGGTGACAACATCAAGGCTGATTATCGATACATCTGCCCCATACTCCTCTGAATAAGTACCTTCCACTTGGCTAACTTCTAAATTTCTCTATGGAGCAGTGTTACTGATAGAATTAAGACACTCACTCCAACATAGCTAGAAACCATCATAGCCAATGCCTTCTACAGCTCCATCACCCTTTTGTCTTATGCGGTCATGCGGTCCATTATGAACTTTTATTGGTCGGCTAGGATACGTAGAGCATATTTAAGTTCATTCATGTTTTTCCAAATCTTATCGATTCCTTGGGTACTCACACGAGCCAAATCTATATTATCTAGAATGGCCTCAGTCTCACTAGCAACGGAAAATATCCCCCTCCTCAAGATCTGGAATTCTATAGAGGAGCCGTGCATCAGTTGCATTCTAGTTATTTTGGTCTGTGTTTTTCATAATTACTTCCTTTAAAACAAAAAGACTCAAGATAATAAAATGATAGAGTAGGGAACTAAACAAACATAGAACTATCCTGGCCCCACGGTGGGCATCAAACTATTTGCAAGGTAAATAGTACAGTTGAATTTGTTATGAGGTCAATAAAATATGTCTCACTTTAACTCGTTAAGTTTGACTATCAGTAGTTAAATAAGTAAATATAAATAGTAAAGGAAATTAAGAGAGCCAAAGGAAGCAGTAGAAATCTAATGGTATGAGGTTGCACTCTATCTGAGAACATTTAATGTTGTTGGTTTCAAATTTGGATATGTTTTGAGTATACCAATGCTAGAAAGTAAAGACTTAGAGAAATATAGAGATCTCAAAGCACAAGAATATCAGTATACTGCTTTAGGATTGTTCAGAATCAAATCATTACAAATGTATTAGAAGTCCTATTTATAGAAAAAAATATAGCAAATCAACCGATAGAAAAACTCCACTCGATCACTAAAGTACTATATGCAATGACAACATTCTGCATCAAAATATCGTCAGCTACACCAACTAATATTTCTCTAATGTTGGCCGGATAATCTATGAATATGCCTGGTGGTGTCGCCCAAGTGCACGTGGTCGTCAAATAATAAAGAATTTTGAAGTCTAGATATCGTACCCTAGGGACTTGTCAATTTAATCGTTATAAGGTTGTACTTTGATTTCACTAATCTACAAAACAAGTCAAATAAAGATTGATTTGAAAAATTAAAACTACTAAAACTTCAAATATAAAATTAACTAAAACAAATGCAAGCTTGATTATATTTCGATAATGATGAAAGACTAGGGTATTGACACTTGGTTGGTTTCAAGTTGAGTTTTTCAGACGTAATTAAACTGGCATGATTCTTCCTATGGATTTTAGTTGCAAGTTACTATTCCATTTCTTGCCACTATCCCTAGTATCCAAGAACTATTTCATGAATCCTAATGCCTATATCCCTATGGTCGTAGGAGAATAATGAAACGAAGATTATGCCTACTTGTGTTTTAACTAAACAGGGTTGAAGGATATATCCCTATCCTAAGCAACAACTTTTATCCTATCACCAATGGGTTCGAGGATCTTTGAATTCCCGTTTAGTATTTATTTTTAACTCTCTCAATTTCTTTTCCCAAGTTCAATCGAAAGACAACAGATTACTTACAAGGTGATCAATCTCATAAATAATAAATTAAAACAAATAAATATAAACAACCGTAAAATAAGAATCAAAATCAACTTTAATTAGTCTTTCAAACAATCAACTTTTCACCATGGACACAACCCTAGAATATGAGTTTAGCCACTCATAGACAAGCAGAAAAATAAATAATTATTCATCATCATACAAAAATATAAAGTAAAGAAGAGAAAACCTTGTTGTAGAACTTTGTCTTCCTTCCAAACGGCTTACAAGCTTCCATAAAAGAACTACGGAATAAAAAATGAGTGAAGACTGCTCCAAGAAGTCCAAAACTGCTTAACAATCAACCTAAGGCATCTATTTATAGATGATCCTTCAAATGACACTTCTGCCCTTCAAGACTTAGCTTTAAAATTAGCATTTTTACCCCGAAATGACCCTGGCATGCCACCCCACCTATCTCACCACAGACTTAGTCAAATTTCCAGCAATTTCAGCTCTGGATAAGATCCGTGCTGTCTCCTCTAACTTGCCAAGGTGTTCGTCAAATTTCTCCAAGTCTGGAAACCTATGGCGCGGGGCACCACTCATTTCTCCAAAATTATGAAGTGCAATTTCTCTGAAGTTTGAGGACTAGCACGGCGCGCCAGTAATAGAACCAGGCTAAAGTTCTTGTTCTCTGAAGTTTGGGACTTGGTGCGGGGTACTAGCCATATCACCAAACCCTTTAGCTCCTCAAATCTTCATTTCTTACATCATTTTGAGGCTCATTTTGCTTAGTTTCCTACTCAAATCAACTTAAATCGTTTGTTAGCACATAAAACACACACATACATGAATTTAATCATAAATTAAGAATTATAAACTCAAAATGTGATCAAATATGGGTAAAAGCATGGCGAATTGGCATAAAAATATGTCCAACATAACTACCCCACACTTAAACCATTGTTTGTCCTTGAACAATCTTTAAAATACACCTAAACTCATGTTTCACTATCACACTTGACACCTCTATCAACTCATACTCAACCAACTTGCATGGAATATACATAAAGTGGTTTATCATTATACAATAATTCTCACAAAGCACTTAGAAAGAATTCACAATCAAGAACACACAACCTCTATAAATGATTAATCTTTTCAACACAAAGGGCCAACATGATTAAGTGTGACACATGCAACAAGTAGTACACTGAATTAGACCTCTTGCGCTCCTTACTTTTAGTGATGTCCCTCTCTCAAATTCATCAATGTAAAGATATGGAACACAATAAGTAAGGCGCACTCTCACTCACAAATGGTGTAATACATATATGTACTCATACCATAGGCTTGCCCTTCATGCATGTTAAGACTACCTAATTGCTTCAAAAGATTAAGATCACAAGGACTATTCTTGGTTGTAATATCGGCTAAGGGACAGGTAGGATTGATATTTAATTTTATAGTGACTAATACCCTAAGAATTTTTTAAGACATATTTCACTTTATTTTCCACCACCTTTCTCCTTGTTTGTTCACCTTTCATCTACTCTCCCTTGTCTTCTCTTTTCATGCCTCATTTTTTTACTACTTGACTGCTAGTTTTCTACTAATAGAATCACTAAAAACTTTGCAATTAAAGCTCTCTTTTTTCAATTCCCTAACAACAAGTAAATAACAAAAATTTTTATATGGGCAACCCTTCTTCTCATTTTTCTTTCCTTACCACCACTTTTTCTTTTTCCCTTGACATTATACTTTGGTGTACCTTTACTTTCAAATCGCAAAGTGCCTAATATTACTTTGGATTAATAAGTGTGAGGTCTCACAATAAGATGGATTAAGCTACTATTGAAGCTATAAAGAATAAAGCTTTTAGGCTCAACAGGAGTAACTAGGGAGAATGATTAGGAAGGTACAACAAATGTGGGAAAACATGGATTTTCAAAGAAATGCCTTGATCATCTCTCAACTCCCTACCAACTAGTTATCCTACATATACTAAGGCATGTTCTAGATGCTATAGTATATACATACAAAGCAATTTAGCTTACCTCTCATGGCAACAAGAATCTAATCAGTTTCTGCAGCTAGACATTCACACAATCATATTGAACGACAAGTTTATGCATAATTAATCCCTAAGGATATGTTGAATCAAATTAAAGAGATATGTGCATCTCTCAAGGATCCTCACTCATGCAATAAAGATGACCACTCTATTTACTCCCACATAGCGACTAAGAAGAATATCAACAAGCATACAAGTATATGACCTATGACTCAATCCTAAAAATTAAAAAAATGTGATGAAACTTCCTTAGGACTGTAATACCCCAAAAGTGTCTAAGAGTAGACCTAGGAGTTAAAAGTTGAAAACTGTTGAAACAAGGAAAATGTTGCAGAACAGGTGAACCTACGGATCGTTGGTCCAACCAACGACCCGTTGGGACGAGTCATGGAAAGCATCTTGTTTGGGGATAGTGGAAGCAACGACCGATGTGACGATTCGTTATGGGAAACACCGAGTCATCATTTGTAGTCGTGGTGGGAGATGAAATTTAGCATTTGGGAAGCAACGGGTCATCCCACGGCCCGTCGTGAGTTACCACGGACTATGGTTAGAAGTCGTCGTTTGAGTGGTGAAATTTCCAGTGGTTTCGATGGAAGGAAACCACGACTCATTTTTGGATGTAACAATTCATGGTGAGGCTCGTTGTAGAATGAGGTGCCAAGTCTGCTAGAGGTAACAACGATCGACAGAGGGACCCATATTTAGTATGACGACCTGTCGTTTTAAGTCGTGGGTTGAGCTGAGACCTAAGCCTGGACAGTGTACAACATGGATCGTCACCACGAGTCATGGTATCCTCCAATGACCCGTTGGAGTGTCCGTTGGTTCGTCTAGTGAAGAATTTTTTGCGTAATCATTAAGGACATTTTCGTCATTCCTGCATCCTAAGGCCCTATAATATGTATTTTAAGGCTCGTAATGGTGGGCTTTAGGATTGGAAAACCTATTCTAAGTCATTCCTTTCATGCATGCAAACTTAGGGAGTTAAAGGGAGGTGATCTAGAGCAAACTTTCAAGGTTTCCGTTCAAATTCAATTTGGGCAATCAGAGAAGTGGTAGAATCAAGCCATTTCAGGTATGTAGGGTTATGAGTGGGTGTTTTCTTCCACACCCATGCCTAATTTCTATCTAAGTTATGAGAATTTCCTATGATCAAGTAATGGAGTTTTCACCCAAATGCATGAATCTTCTATTTCTTTACATGGGTATGATTAAATCGTGTTTTCATTATTGAATTATGAAGCATGGGCAAATTTTAAGTTGTTTTCAATCAAAATCATGTTTCTAGTTTTATGAAATTAAAAGCCCATTGATAAGAAGTTCATAAAATAAGAGATTTGTGATAAATGTATGATGATGATGAGATATGATGATGAAAAGCATGTTTCAAAGCTACCCATGATTATGACATTATTTTCAAGTTGAATCGAGTAGTCCCAAGCATGATAAAGTTTTGGACAAGGCCCTTATATCAAGTATGTATGATGTAATGTCTCTAGAGTAAGCTTACCACATGGTTTTGGAGCAAAGACTCCCAATTATCTTTGAGCTTGTGATATGTTTTGAACTAAAGCTTCTCATATACACGATTTCATATTTGAGATGTATTTCATTATTGAGCTTTGTCAATAGACAATGTTGAGCTTCGTTATAAAATGATGTAGAGCATGTGCATATTTTTGGGAGAAGAGTCTAGCACTGAGTGGGCTAAGGGTCGATCACCCTAAGCCCCAGAACTACACGCAACGTAGGTTTACACTATTATATATATATATATATATATATACACTATTTTTGGACATTCCTTGTGAGCTATCCCCTACCCTATTGGGCCACGAGCTTGATATCGATATTATGCACTGTCCTTATCCCTGACAAGGCTTTGGGTGGCTCTACCAACTTGAGTGTGATAGTTGGGACCACGTAAGCTCTATCGTGGTTTCTCGGTAGAGTGACAAGTCTCCCAGTGCTCCTTATGATTTAGTTATGCATATTCATTACTCATGATTACCATATACACATGCATGTTCTAAAAACAAGGTTTGACTCAATGTTCAGCTTTTCTATAAATGCCATGTTTTAGTTTTGAGTCATTCGGGTCATTTTGATGTTATAAAGCTATGTATTTTCATGTTATGAAAAGATCATAATTTCAGAAAGAATGCATGCAAGCTGTCCCCTCAGATTCTTAAAGCTTATGTCATGCTATGAAAGGTTTTAAATGATTTCCTCTACTTAAGTGGTTTTTACTTACCCTGCATACTCGGTACATTCCACGTACTGACCACATACTTTTATGCTGTATCGTCTTATGATACAGGACCTGACTCGCAGGCTCATCCTCATAGTTAGATCATCTCAGAGTTTTCCTTCAGCTGATTGGTCAGTCCTCATATTTTGAGGGCCATTTGACAAATATTTTGCTACTTTATGTTTCAATATTTGTCCGGGTTAGTTGGGAGTGTTGTCCCATCAACCCATCATATGTAGTAGAGACTTTCAGACTGTATGTAGTACTTAGCTTGTGTATGTCTAAGTGACTTTGTTTGTTATGGTAGGTCATGTTATGTTTGCGTTTACTCTATGCCTTATATTTAGTTTTCCGCTTAAAGTGAATGAAGTTAGATGTATGACTATGCCATGGGTTGATTTGGGGCCTCTCTGGGTTCCTTTTCCCATGTCGTGATCCGGGTATCTGTTTGGGTCATGACAGACTTAGTATCAAAGCCATAGGTTTGAAGTGTCCTAGGGTATCTGAAAGTCGCATTAAGTAGAGTCTTTTTTATAGGTGTGAAGCATGCCGCACTTATGATGAAGAGGCTACGAGACATTTAGGAAATGTTTCCTTCTTTCATGATCTATGTCATGCGATGAAAAGTCTTTCTGTCCTTCTAATTCATGCTATTCGCGATTGCAGAATCATGGCTCCTCAAAGAGTGAACCGAATGAGGAATAGAGATGGTGAAGGCGACGAGGATGGAAATGGTCATAGGCATCAACAAGCCCCACTAGTTTAGGAGCCCTAGGCACTGGAGCCAACGGCCCATGCTGAGTTCTGGGCTGCTATTCAGATGCTTGCGTAGACCTTGACCGCTCAAGTCAATCAGCAGGCCGTTGCGCATGTTCCACAAAATGGCAATGCAGCGATGGATCGAGTCAGAGACTTCTTGAGGATGAACCCACCGGAGTTCTTTGGGTCCAAGGTAGATGAGGAACCGCATGAGTTCATAGATGAGATGGTCAAGATCAGTTAAGTCATGGGGGTGAATGATTTGGAGTGCGCAGAGTTGGCCTCTTACCAGTTGAAGGGGGTCGCACATATCTGGTTTCGCTAGTAGAAGGATAGTAGGGTCGCAAGAGCAGGTCCGATCACTTATGAAGAGTTTCATTCTGCATTCCTTGATCGGTTCTTCCCACGAGAGATGGGGAGATGAAGGAAGTTGAGTTCGTAAATTTGAAGCAAGGGAGAATGACAGTGCAAGAGTATTTTACTTGAGTTCACTCACCTATCGAAATATTCCCTTGAGTTAGTGGCTGACCAGAGGACGCGGGTGAGTAGATTTGTGCATAGGATAGTAGGCTATTTGGACAAGGAATGCAGGATTTCTATGCTTCATTAGGACAAGGACTTCCCTCGGATGGTGTTGTGCGCTCAACAGATAGAGGCGACACATTCGAGAGAGAGAGGCCAAGAGGGCTAGGATCGATGATCACAAATTTTCTCAGCCGAGGTCAGGAGGTGGGCACCATTAGTAGACCCACCAGAGATCATCCACCCCGGCTTCTTCAGTATTGAGTGTGCCATCCCGGCCTAGAAATGATTAGAGAGGGCGAGCATCAGGCTCGAGGGATCATAGCAGCAGACCCGCAGATTCTAGCATCCTAGCTTGTCGTAGATGTGGTCAGGGGCACTCAGGCTAGTGCTTTGCAGGTTCAGGAGCTTGTTTCGGGTGTGGACAACCCGGACACATGTTCCGAGATTTTCCAATAGCAAGACGGGATCAGGTTGGGGGCCGTGGGCCCAACTTCTAGTTCGACAGCCACTCCCTTACGCTCAGCACATCAGGGGGCATCTATTAGCACAGCTGGCGGTCAGTGCCAGAATAGATTCTATGCCTTAGCACCCCATCAGGAGCAGGAGGTCTCCCAGGATGTGGTCACTGGTATGTTACAAGTCTTCCATGTTGATGTTTATGATTTATTAGATTCGGGAGCTACCTTGTCTTTTGTAACGCCATAAGTGGCTAGTAGTTTCAGAGTTATTTTCGAAGTCTTGTCAGAACCATTCTCAGTTTCAACTCCAGTAGGTGACTCAGTTATAGCTAGACGGGTGTATAGAGGTTGCCCAGTCTCAGTCTTTTAGAAGGTCACATCAGCAGATTATAGAGTTAGCCATGACCGAATTCGATGTTATTCTCGGCATGGATTGATTATTTGTATGCTACACTTCAGTTTTTTGTAGAACCCGGGCAGTAGAGTTCAGATTTTCAAGTGAGCCAGTCTTAGAATGGAGAGGTGGTTCAGCTATGCCTGCAGGTCATTTTATATCTTACCTAAAGGCCAGGAGGATGATTTCCAAGGGGTGTATGTACCATCTAGTTAGGGTTAAGAACATTGAGTCCAAGACCCCGACTATCCAGTCCGTACTAGTAGTATGTGAGTATCCAGAGGTCTTTCCTGATGATTTACCAGGAATCCCTCCTAAGCGTGAGATTGATTTTGTTATAGATCTTATTCTCGACACCCAGCCTATATCTATTCCACCCTACCGAATGGCTCTAGCTGAGCTAAAGGAGTTGAAAGAGCAGTTGAAGGACTTGTTAGATAAGGGCTTCATTAGGCCGAGTAACTCCCCATGGGGTGCACCAGTTCTCTTCGTTCAGAAGAAGGATGATTCTCTTTGCATATGTATTGATTATCGACATTTGAACAAAGTTACTGTCAAGAATAGATACCCTCTTAGGATTGATGATTTATTTGATCAGTTTTAGGGTGCCAAGTGTTTCTCCAAGATTGATCTCAGGTCCGGGTATCATCAACTTAGGGTTCGGGAGTGTGATATTCTGAAGACAACCTTCAGGACGCGGTATGGTCATTATGAGTTTGTAGTTATGTATTTGGACTAACAAACGCTCCTGCAGCTTTTATGGACCTAATGAATATGGTGTTCAAGCCGTATCTGGACATGTTCGTGATTGTGTTCATTGATGATATCCTTATTTACTCTCGGAGCGAGGAGGAGCATGATGCTCATTTGAGAGTCGTGCTTCATACTCTCAAGGATCGCCAATTGTATGCAAATTTCAGCAAGTGTGAGTTTTGGTTGAACTCGGTAGCATTTTTGGGTCACGTGGTATCAAGCGAAGGTATAAAGGTAGATTCTCAAAAAATTGAGGCGGTGAAGAATTGGCCTAGACCGGTGAACCCTTCATACAGCAAGAGCTTTTTGGGCTTAGCGGGTTACTATCGGAGATTTGTTGAGGGGTTTTCATCTATTGCAACACCTTTGACCAAATTGACTCAGAAGAAGGTGAAGTTCCAATGGTCGGAGGCTTGTGAGAAGAGCTTCCAAGAGTTGAAGAATCGACTTACTTCAGTCCGGTGTTAACCCTACCCGAGGGTACGGATGGTTTTGTGGTGTATTGTGATGCTTCGAGAATCAAACTCGGGTGTGTATTGATGCAGTGAGGGAAAGTAATAACATATGCCTCTAGACAGTTAAATATCCATGAGAAGAATTACCCGACCCATGATCTAGAGTTGGCAGCGGTGGTATTCGCATTAAAGATATGGAGACATTACTTGTATGTGGTCCACGTGGATGTGTTTATAGACCACAAGAGCTTAAAATATGTGTTCACACAGAAAGACCACAATCTACGGCAAATGAGGTGGCTAAAGCTACTCAAAGACTATGATATGAGTGTTCTTTACCATTCGGGTGAGGCTAATGTCATGGAGGACGCACTTAGTAGGCTCCCAATGGAGAGTGTATCCCATGTGGGTGAAGGAAAGATGGAGCTGGTGAAAGATGTGCACCGTCTCGCAAGGTTAGGAGTTAGGTTGGTTGACTCTATCGATGGTGGTGTTGTTGTGCAAAGCAGATCCGAATCGACTTTAGTGACTGATGTGAAATCTAGACAAGATGAGGACCCGATTTTGATAAAGTTGAAAGAAGTCATTCAAAGTTATAAGGTAGAGGTCTTCTCACAAGGGGGAGATGGTGTGCTTCGGTACCAGGGTTGCCTATGTGTTCCAGATGTGGATGATTTGAGGAGCTGGATATTGCATGAGGTGCATGGAACCAGGTATTCTATCCATCCGAGTTCCACAAAGATGTGTCATGATTTAGGAGAAATCTATTGGTGGGACAGCATGAAGAAGGATGTTGCAGAATTCATAGCCAAGTGTCCGAACTGTCAACAGGTAAAGGTTGAACATCAAAGGCCGGGAGGAGTACTTCGGGATATCATCATTCCTACTTGGAAATCGGAATAGATTAACATGGACTTCATAATAGGATTACCTCGTTCTCGCCAACACTAAGATTCCATTTGGGTTGTGGTAGATAGATTAATCAAGGCTGCACCTTTCCTACCGGTGAAAACCACAGATTCAACGGATGACCATGCCAAACCATATATTCGAGAGTTGGTCCGATTGCATGGAGTGCCCTTGTCTATTATTTCAGACCGAGGTACTTAATTTACCTCTTAGTTTTGGCGGTCTTTCCAAAAAGGGCTCGGGACTCAAGTTAAGCTCAGCACATCCTTTCATCTGCAAACAGATGGCCAAGCGGAACGAACAATCCAGACTCTCGAGGACATGCTGAAAGCATGTGTGATGGATTCAAGGGTAGCTGGGATGATCACTTTCCCCTGATCGAGTTTGCTTACAATAACAGCTATCACTCCAGCATCCAGATGGCACCATTTGAGGCTCTTTATGGGCGGAGGTGTAGATATCCCATCGGATGGTTTGAGGTTGGTGAGGCCGCTATGATAGGGCCAGATTCGGTTCAGGAGGCTATGGTGAAGGTTCAGTTGATAAAGGACAGGCTGAAAACCGCCTAGAGTCGTCAAAAGTCCTATACGGATGTGAGGAGGAGAGAGTTGGAGTTCGAGGTGGATGAATGGGTGTTCCTGAAGGTATCTCCCATGAAGGGAGTAATGCGGTTTGGGAAGAAAGGGAAACTTAGTCTCCGCTATGTTGGCCCCTACCGAATTGTAAGAAGAGTTGGCAAGGTGGTGTATGAGTTGGAGTTTCCCTTAGAGTTATCTTCCATGCATCTTGTGTTTCATGTATTGCTTTTGAAGAAGTGTTTGGGTGACCTAGCTCTAGTTATTCTGGTGGGCAGTGTTGGTGTGAGAAACAACCTTAGCTATGAGGAGGTTCCGGTGGAAATATTTGATCGACAGGTTCAGAGGCTAAGGAACAAGGAAGTAGCTTCAGTTAAAGTGTTATGGAGGAATTAACATGTTGAAGGAGCTAAGTGGGAGGCTAAAGTGGATATGATGGCTAGATACCCACATTTATTCTCTACCGGCTCAGTTCCAGCTTGAGGTATCAGTCTTTGCACTCAGACTCTATTTAGTTTTCATGTTCCTTTCATGTGTTCAAGTTTCCTTTATGTATATGGATGTGTATGTGAATCATGAAATCAAATCCACTATTTGGTTTGAATCAGAGGTAATCATTTCATTAGTTATCGGTGTAAATGATCAGTAATTGAATATGATAATTGCATGTTTCTATTTTCTGCTTGTTTCCTACATTCGAGGATGAATGTTCCCAAGGAAAAGATATTGTAATACCCCCAAAGTTTCTAAGAGTAGACCTAGGAGTTAAAAGTTGAAAACTGCTGAAACAGGGAAAATGTTGCAGAACGGGTGACCCTACGGATCGTTGGTCCAACTAACGACCCGTTGGGACGAGTCATGGAAAGCATCTGGTTTGGGGATAGTGGAAGCAACGACCAATGTGACGATTCGTTGTGGGAAACACCGAGTCATCGTTTGTAGTCGTGGTGGGAGATGAAATTTAGCATCTGGGAAGCAACGGGTCATCCCACGGCCCGTTGTGAGTTACCACGGACCGTAGTTAGAAGTCATCATTTGAGTGGTAAAATTTCCATTGGTTTCGATGGAAGGAAACCACGACTCATTAACGAGTCGTGGTGAGGCTCGTTGTAGAATGAGGTGCCAAGTCTTCTAGAGGAAACAACGGTCGATAGAGTGACCCAATTTTTAGTATGACGGCCTGTCGTTTTAAGTCGTGGGTTGATCTGAGACCTAAGCCTAGACAGTGTACAGCATGGATCGTCACCACAAGTCGTGGTATCCTCCAATGACCCGTTGGAGTGTTCGTTGGTTCGTCTAGTGAAGAATGTTTTGCATAATCATTAAGGGAATTTTCGTCATTCCTGTATCCTAAGGCCCTATACTATGTCTTTTAAGGCTCGTAATGGTGGGATTTAGGATTGGAAACCTATCCTAAGTCATGTAGAGCATGTGCATGTTTTCGAGAGAAAAGTCTAGCATCGAGCGGGATAAGGGTTGTCACCCTAGGCCCTAGAACTACGTGCCAACGTAGGTTTACACTATTATCTATATACTATTTTAGGACCTCCATTATGAGCTATCCCCTGCCCTATTAGGCCACGAGCTTGAAATTGATATCATGGTATCGTCCTTAGCCCTACCAAGGATTTAGGTGGCTCTACCGACTTGAGTGTGATAGTTGGGACCACGTAATCTCTATCATGGTATGTCGGTTAACTGACGAGTCTCCTAGTGCTCCTTATGATTCATTTATGCATATTCATTACTCATGATTACCATATACACATGCATGTTCTAAAAATAAGGTTTGACTCAATGTTCATCTTTTCTATAAATGTCATATTTCAATGTTGAGTCATTTGGGTCATTTCCTCTACTTAAGCGGTTTTTACTTACCCTGCATACTCAGTACATTCTACGTATTGACCGCATACTTCTATGTTTTATCTTCTTATGATATAGGACTCGGCTCGCAAACTCATCCTCATAATTAGATCATCTCAGAGTTTGCCTTCACCTGATTGGTGAGTCCTCATGTTCCGAGGGCCGTTTGACAGACATTTTGCTACTTTATGTTTCAGTATTTATCCGGGTTAGTTGGGGTTGTTGTTCCATCAACCCATCGTATGTAGTAGTGGCTTTTACACAATATGTAGTACTTAACTTGTGTATGTCTAAGTGACTTTGCTTGTTATGATAGGTCATGTTATGTTTGCGTTTCCGCTATGCCTTATGTTCAGTTTTTCGCTTAAAGTGAATGAAGTTAGATGTATGCCTATGCCATGAGCGACTTGAGGCCTCTCGGGGTTTCTTGTCCCGTGTAGCGATCCGGACCTCTGTTCGGGTCGTGACAGAGATGGTCGTCATCCATATATCATAGAAACTACTCTATGACTACAATGACTCAAACAAAATAAAAAAATTTACTCGGTTCAAAGTGCTCCTCTTCGAAAAAGAACCGAGGCCATAAGAAAAATAGAAGGATGGATGAGACATGCTATTTTCAAAAACTTTAACCTAAACTTGTTGGAAAGTTCATCCTTAACCTCAAAATTTAGGGGGATATCCCATCACCCCACACTTAAAGTTTTGCTCTGTCCTTAGAGCAACTAAAATTAAAAATTAGATAAGAGTGAGAATTTACTCTCGGAGGTCCTTTAGGACCTAGCTAGCAGCAGGTTTTTTGTATTCACGAATTTTACAACCCCACACTTAAGCTCAGACCATGCTCCTTAGCTTGATTTCGGGTACTCAAACTTCCTCTTCTCTGCAAAAGAAAAAACAAAAAACAAAAGTGACACTATATAAAAATAAGAAAAACTACACTATTACAAATTGGGTTTCCTCCCAACAAGCGTCTTAGTTCTATTCGTGGCACGGCGTCATTAAGTTTCACCACTTTTTCTTCCACTTTGAGCATATAAAATTGACCCCTAGTTTCTTTTCCAATTTTCTGTTATGCTCAAAGGGTGGTGGTGTAAACATAAAGGGATCAGGTAATAAATGTTGCATCTTATACTTCTTGACCCTTGAGTGAGGGATGCCGTAATATGTCTTTGGCATAATAAATTTTAGAATATAGGAGTGTTTTTCCTCATCAACACATTTCTCCATAGGCTTGTATGGCTCTATGTCTAGGTTGCCACCCAAACACAATGTCGAAAAGTGTTTAGAATGAGGACCAATACGCCCTAACTCCAATCTTACATTATGCTTGACATCGTCACTTTTATCCACCTCCTCAACATCGACATCCACCAACAAAGAATCATCTAATAGCTGGGATTCTTCTTCTTGTTCCATGCATTGGCTAGTATCCACCACACTTTGTAGTTGGGCTTTAGACGCCTCAACTTTTTCATTCAAAAGACCTTGCAGGTCATGGATACTTGAGCAAAATTGGCCAATCTCTTTTCTGAGCTTCTCTTCTTCCCCTTGAGGTTCCTCTTGAGTATTGGCTAAGACCGTGACTTGCAAATCATTACAAGTTGTAGTCTCAGCCATCATCTTTGTGAACTTGGCACTCATCCTTTTTAAGGCTCCTCTCTGTTCAGTAAGCTGCTCCCTCATTACTTCCATATGCTCCAGGATCATTTTTTCCATATCGCTCATTTGAGCATAATGTTCCTCCTTTTCATTATTCTTGTAAGCATAAAAAACAACAAGAGGATCGTAATAGAGGCTTGGGGAAGGGGAATAAAAATTTGGGCAACCATTCCAATGACCATCCAAACCACCACATACACCATAAGTATGATAGTGTTCCCACAAATGGGGTCCTCCACAATTCAGACAAGGATCACTTCGACCCATTTACATTCCAAGATGTCATGTTAAGGAGAGTGATCAAATGTTTAAAAAAATACAGAAAGATAAAAATTTATACAATATATACAGAATAGCAGAATAAAATCTTAACCTACAAATGATTAAACAATATTCAAGTCCCCGACAATGACGCCAAAAACATATAATGGTAAGTATTCCCACCTGTCACACAGGTGACCCGAGTTCGATCCCTGGCAACAGCACCAAAAACTTGATATCGCCCAAGTGCATGAAAGAGCACGTGGTCATCAAGTAATATAGGATTTTAAAGTACAGATATCGTACCCAAGGGACTTGTCAATTTAATCATTATAAGGTTGTACTTTGATTTCACTAATCTACAAAATAAGTAAAATGAAGAGTGGTTTAAAAAATTAAATCTACTAAAACATCAAATATAAAATTAACTAAAACAAATGCAAGCTTGATTGTATTTTGATAATGATGAAAGACTAGGGCAATGAAACTTGGTTGGTTTCAAGTTAAGTTTTCCAGACATAATTAAACCGGCATGGTTCTTCCTGTGGTTGCTAGTTGCAAGTTACTATCCTAATTCTTGCCACTATCCCTAGCATCCAAGAACTATTTCATGAATCCTAACGCCTATATCCTTGTGGTCGCAGGAGAATAATAAAATGATGACTATGCCTACTTGTGTTTCAACTAAACGGGGTTGAAGGGTATATCCCTATCCTCAACAACAACTTTTATCCTATCACTAATGGGTTCGAGGGTCTTTGAAATCCCATTCTGTATTTATTTTTAACCCTTTTGATTCCCTTTTTCAAGTTCAATCAACAGCCAACAGATTACTGTTGACGACTGCGCCCAAGCGCACACGCAAGTGTACGTGGTCTTACAAGTAATACAGTGGCCCTATTTAAGAGCCGGATGTCGAACCCA
>JACEIK010001044.1:224722-240233 GCA_018107945.1 Datura stramonium | reverse complement strand
TTTATATAAAATTACATGAAAATGTATAAAATAACTTAGACAACACGACTAATTCAAGTTGTAAAGCATATCACGGGCATGATATTTTTTCCCGTGATCAGTCTCAAATGATAACAATGAGCTCATTCCACTAAGGCCAGTCACTGGTTGGAGAGTATGCATGGATTACAGGAAGTTGAACCGTTGGACTCAGAAAGATCACTTTCCTATGCCATTCATAGACCAAATACTAGACCGACTTGCAGGCAGAGGATGGTACTATTTTCTTGATGGTTATTCGGGGTACAATCAGATTTCTATAACCCCCAAAGACCAAAAGAAGACAACTTTCACCTTTCCTTATGGTACATTTGCATTCAAAAAGATGCTATTCGGGTTATGTAATGAACCCTCCACTTTTCAGCATTGCATGATGTCCATATTTTATGACATGGTGGAGGACATTATTGAAGTCTTTATGGATGAATTTTCGGTGGTGGGTGATTCATTCAAAGATTGTTTGGCTTATTTGAGCAAAGTGCTGCAGCGATGTGACAACTTGGTGCTTAACTGGGAAAAGTGCCATTTCATGGTAAAAGAAGGTATAGTGCTAGGGAACAAGATTTATGGTAAGGGTATTGAGGTGGACAGGGCCAAGATCGAAGTAATTGCTAGTCTACCACCTCCAATTTCTGTGAAAGGTGTTCGAAGCTTTTTGGGTCAGGCAGGGTTTTACAGGAGATTCATCAAGAACTTCTCAAATATTGTACATCCTTTGTGTAAACTGCTTGAGAAAGAGGTGAAGTTTTTTTTTGATGAGGCATGTTTGAAGGCATTTGAATGCCTAAAAGAGAGATTGACCACTGCCCTGATTATAGTGGCACCTGAATGGTCTTTACCATTCGAGGTTATGTGTGATGCTAGCGGAGTGGCCCTGGGAGCTGTGTTAGGCCAAAGGCATGAAAAAAATTTCCATCCTATTTATTACGCTAGAAAGGCCCTTAATGCAGCTCAGAAAATTTACACTGTGAAAAAACATGAGTTGTTGGCTGTAGTTTTTGCATTCGAGAAGTTTCAGGCGTACATAATTGGAACTAAGGTGATAGTACATACAAACCATGCAACTTTAAGATATCTAATGGCAAATAAGGATGCCAAGCCATGGTTGATTTGATGGGTACTGCTCTGCAAGAGTTCGAGTTCGAGACAAAGGATCGGAAGGGGACCGGAAACCAGGTGGCGGATCACTTATCAAGATTGGAACCTGATGCAGCACTTCGAGATGAGCATGACATAGATGATGCGTTCCCCGACGAGCAGGTTTTAGCAGCCTCACAGGATCTCATCCCATAGTTTGCAGACTTTGCTAATTATCTGGTGAGTGATGTTGTATCGGAGAACTTATCTTTTCACCCGCAGAAGAAGTTCATTTCTGATGTACGGAAGTTTTTTGGGATGAACCCTACTTATTTCGCATATGTGCTGATGGGGTTATTTGGAGATACGTGCACAAGGTGGAGATATTGAGCATACTGGAGGCCTGCCACTCATCCCCTGTTGGGGGTCACCACAACGGGATGCGCACAACCCACAAGATTCTGCAATATGGATATTATAGGCCAACCATTCACCAGGATGTGCATGATTTTGCAAAGGCTTGTGATGCATGCCAAAGGAAAGGAGACATATCACGGAGGCATGAGCTTCCCCTCACTCCCATCCTTGTTATTGAGCTATTTGATGTGTGAGGAATTTATTTCATGGGCCCATTTGTGAGCTCAAACGGGATGAAATACATACTTGTCGTTGTTGACTATGTTTCAAAATGGATGGAGGCAGTTGTGCTTCCAAATAATGAAGGGAAGAGTGTCACAACATTCTTGAAGAGGAATATATTTGCTAGATTTGGGACTCCCAGAGCAATCATTAGTGATGGGGGTTCGCACTTCTGTAACCAGTTGTTTCGTACTTTATTGGAAAAATATGGGGTGAAACACAGGGTGACAACACCCTATCATCCACAGTCTAGTGGGCAGGTTGAAGTCACAAACCATGAGATAAAGACCATCATGGTGAAGACTGTGAATGCTAACCGGACAGATTGGGCTAGGAAGCTAGATGATGCTTTATGGCCTTATCGGACCGCATTCAAGACTCCTATAGGTATGTCTCCATATCAGCTTGTCTATGGAAAATCATGTCATCTTCTAGTTGAACTTGAACACAAAGCTATGTGGGCGCTCAAGAGCTGAATTTGAACTGGAGCGAAGCTGCTAACTTGAGGCTTGATCAGTTGAATGAGCTAGATGAATTTCATTTGAAAGCCTATGAGAGTTCTGAAATATATAAACTAAGAATGAAAATTCATCATGACCGGAAGATTGAAAAAAGAGAGTTCAGCCCGGGTGATATAGTATTACTATTCAATTCTAGGCTTCGCTTGTTTCCTTGCAACTTGAAGTCCAAATGGTTGGGGCCTATTCGAGTGGTTCAAGTATTCTCCCATGGGGAAATTGAACTGGAAAACCATGAAGGAAAGTGCCTTAAAGTCAATGGTCAATATGTGAAAGCATATCCAGGGAGAAGCGAAGAAATAAAGCTGGTGGATCTTTGGGCTCTAGGTGAAATCTGAGTAACCCCGGGACTTGCGTTGTGCCGAAACGTTAAATCAGGCATTGCATGGGAGGCAACCCATGGATGTGTTTTGGTGAAGTCTGAGTATTCAAAATACCCGCGTCGTGCCACGACGTAAAATCAGGCGCTTCTTGGGAGGCAACCCAAGTTGTAACTATAAGAAAAATATAGTTTTTATGTGTGTGATGTGTGCAAGTGATTAAGATGGGAAATTTGAAGCTAAAACAAAAAAATCTAAACTGAGTTGCTGGTGCCTAAAAGCATAGAACAAGTCGTCATCAGATCAAATGACTCATTAAGAGGATCGTCGTCACTGCTACATAAAACAGTGTAGACAATGGTTGACCAAACGAGTCGTTGCCAGTGACAACGAATCGTGGGGTCTTTCGTCAAGTCTACTAGATCAAAGTTGGAATTAAACTGAAAAAGGTGCCAACGAATGACTTAACAAATCGTTGGGAGACCCAACGATTTGTCAAGTGGCCCGTCAGGAAGCTACTGCAGTTCATGGCCTACGACTCAGGCCATGACTCGTTGGATAACACCACGAGTCGTTGCACGAGTCGTTAGGTCGCAGGTAAGACTCGACACCCAGTCAATTGAATTAAAAACCAAATGAGTCGTTTCTCTTCTTAACGAATCGTTACGTGGGTCATGGTATGTTTTTAATTAACTTACACCTGACCCAAACCACGTGCCAATTAGGGTAAAAAAAATTTTAAGGGCATATAAACCACTTGATTTTGCCTCCAATACTCTCACCTAAAATTAAATTGAATTCCTAACTCACAATTTCCCACCTTCATCATCCCACGATCACTTCTCACTCGCAAAGCACCCACCCACACACGATCACACTCAGTTTTTCTCAAGTGCCACATTCTATCAAAATTTCAAGTTAAAATCTCTCTTCTGCTCAATCGCAATTTCTATGAGTATTCAATTATTTGTGCTTTACTCTACTTGTTTTCTTGCGTAATACCATGAGTTTTTATGGAACCCTAGTTCCATGACATTATATGTGAATTTGAACAAGAGACCCTTAATGAATCTGATGATCTGTGCTTGTGAAAAGCTTAACTTAGTTGAGACGGAACAGGGATAATGTTATTTTTCATAGACTCTTGAGCATGAGCCACATAATGAGTCGTGGTATCACCCAACGACTTATTGTGTAGCTCATCCTGAGTGGTGAATTGGGCTAAGTAACTAGTGTACTTCACGACTGCTCTAACGAGTCGTTGCCTCAAGTAATGACTCGTTGTGACCAATCGTTAAGTCCACTGGTCCAACAAAGAAAAACACAACCTGGAGACAATGATTGACCTCACGAGTCATGGCCAGTGGCAACGACTCGTTAAGTTACTCGTCCTGTCTGCAGAGACGCAATTAAAAGTTGATTTTGTTTCATCTCATTTTGCATACGAATCTCTATTCCACAGGTACAATGGCTCTGAAGGGTACACCAAAGAAAGGTCCGGCCAAGAAACAGGTGCCGGAGAGGAGTCGGCCATCATATCGCAGAGTTAGGGATGCACCCTCCTCCTCCGAAGAGTCGAGTAGCTCGGAGGAGGAATACAAAGTTACAGAAGAGTATCTTGTGAGGAGATCCACCAGGGCTAGGACCCAACGACCTACAAATCCTACAGCCCTGGTTGATGCTCCTACTCCACTTGTAAGAGACCCACCAAGCTGAGCAGAAGAGAATGTTGGGGCCACAATCCCGATTGCTCGTGAGGGCACCAAAGTTGTAGCAAATGTAGAGGGTGCGGATGAGTCACGTGCCTAATAGGGAAGTACAGATGATGAGTTAACAGAGACATCCAATACATCTAATTATCAACCACGGCAAGTGCGGCGACGGTGTGTTCGTTGTATGAGGGTAATTTACAACATGGACATTGCTCCGAATGAAAAAGGCCATCCAAAGAGGAGCATCTACGAGGAGCGCAGACTGGTCACCACGAGGCTCAAGGACCTCCTTGAGCTGCAGGATTTTTTTAATAGATACAGGTTCGAGTGGTTAACTGAGCCATTAGGGAGCTACAACCCTTGCCTAGTCAGAGATTTCTATGCAGCTTACAGGGCCACGTTATATCGTCTGTCATTGGGAGGCCAAGAATGGAAGAAGAGACCCGCATTGACATAGGTGTTTGTTCAGGAGACACTTGTAGATATCTCAGAGAGGACCATCTCTAGACTGCTCTATGGTCCAGACTACCATGCCCTGATGAATATAGCCGAGTTCGATCAAAGATTGTCAGAGCTCAAGAAAGTCAAAACCAAGAAGCCGAATAGTGTAGAATGAATCAGGCAGTACACTTAGCTGTCACAAGTCATTGCCACAAGGGGTACGCTGGTTGAGTTGTTGCATGGCACCAAGTCCTAGATAAAAAAGGACACATTGAACTTCCAAGATAAATTCTAATGGACCTTGGTTCGACACAGGCTGGTATCTTCCAACAATGATAATGTCCTTTCACCTAAAAGAGATGTACTGGTAGCTAACATCATGGAGGGGTACGCCATAAACTTTTAGCGGTACATTGTTGAAGAGATTCGAGAGTGGGCGATAAATGATAGAACCACCATTCCCTTTCCATGCCTCATTGATAGACTCTGTCAGTAGTCAAAGGTGCCAGAGTTGCCGTCAGTTGATCAGCAAGTGGTGGTCCATAAGATCACCGAATATCGGGTTGATAAGAGATGAAACAAACCCGGTATCGAGAGAGAGGAGTCAGTCTGCCGCATCCGCTGGAGTGACTATATTAGCAGAGAAATTGAGAAACGGTATGCAGAATGAGGCTGCTTTATTTACTGAGATGGCGGCAGAGCCCACAGAGGCTAGAGAGATGGGTAGCCAGCCTGAGGCTACAAATGCAGCTGACATTCCTACACCTACTGAGGTTCCAGAGTCCTCATCCTCAGCAGTAGCACCTCGGCCACCTGTTGCACCCTCATGTGCTCCTTCAGCTGGTCTAGTCACAATTTACCAAGAATTCCTGACCGACATGGCTAGACGGTTGGGGAAAGTCGAAAAACAGCAGGCACACATGGCTCTTCAAGTTAAAGTACTAATGGAGCAAGTTAAGCCATAGGTAACAAAGGAGTTTGAGGCGCTCTCTAGCTCAGTGCATGGTCGGTTAGATGCCTTAGAGAGGCGTATGGATGAGCACCTTGCACATTTATAGGCGCCCGAGCTGGCAAGGTGGTATGTAGAGGTAGCAGCACTCCGAGCGGAGGTGCCGGAGTTGTTTGCGCAACAGGTAGCTGCGATCCCTCCACCAATACTTCCAGTGATTGAGGATGAGAGCGAAGAAGACTTAACACCTATTTTTGACTTTATCACTGAGGAGCTAGTGGCGTAGGATAAGGGCAAGAGGCCTCATGAGGAGGCAATCTTTGAGGAGGATGATTCTTTGCTCTGTAAGCAAAAGTGAGAGCGGAGAGAGATGGAGAGAGAGCTGTAGTTATCCAAAGAGGAGGCTTGACAAAGGGCCACAGTTGAGGCAACGAGAGATCGTGGAGAGGGTACAAGCTCAGTTGGTTCTGAAAATGCATCGAGTCAAGCCGGTGGTACAGGAATGACACTGGAGGAGTATCTGCACCCTCAACCGACCTGGTCGCAAATGCCTAGGTCGCATAGGTATGTTCCCTATTTCCATGATTTTGTTTTTTATAAATATGTGTCGAGGACGACACATGCTTTTCTTGATGGGGGTGGGGAGGGATACCTGTGTATTTTTGATAAACATAACCCAAGGTTTTTTCTTGCCGGATATATTTTCCCTCTGGTGTTCCTTATCTAGTAGAACCGACATATTTAGGTTTTTCTGTTTTTGTGTTTGTTTGTGTTAGTCGAAAGAAAATTAGGTGAACTTAAGGTAGTCAAGAGCATGAATTTTTGAATTTTAACTGCTAATGTGATACCCCTCCTAAAAAATTTTATGTGCGTGTTAAAATCGACAATTATTACCTTTGTAAATCTTTGCATGGCATTAAAAATTGTGAACATGTTTACCATTGTATGGCTGTACCTGAACTAGTAGTTAGTAGAAGTGATGATGTTGATCTGTGCTATGTGTGAGCGAGATTTAATAGTTAAATTCTGCTGTGTGTGTCAATCTAGAACTTTCCTGGTCAGTCATACTGAGATAGAGGATGGGAAACTAGGAAAGGATCATAGGCCATTTTTGATTAATGAGCCCACTTTAGCCTTAAAAGACCTACCAAAAGAAAATAAATATCTCTTGATCCAAATTTTTGAGCATAAATTGACCTTTCTTTTTTATTACACCAATTCACCTTCCCTCTTTGATTAAAATGAACATGTTTTAGCCCTGGTCCCTCCTTGGACACTGTGAACCTCAACTCAGGTAATAGCTATCATAAGGGCGATCAAGAAGAGAAGGGTGGAGTGAAATTGAGTAATGAACATGAAAGAGCGGGTGTGGTGTGCGCAATGAAAGAAAAGAAAAAAAGTAAAAATGTTGTTAAAGAGAAAAAGAATAAGAAAAGGAAAAAAAAGAAAATATAAATGAAGGTGATGAATACTTGAAAGAATAAACACCACACTCGCTGTTGCAAACGAAAATAAAAGAAGAAGAAAGTGAAGGAAAAGGGGAGAAAATATGAAAAGAAGGGTAAAAGTGGAGTCAAGGTGTGTGTAGTGCCAAGGAGGGTTAAGCTACTAGTCCCATATGTACCATACCTGAACCCCAGCCTACGTTACAAGCTTAAAAAGTCCTATAGTGATCTTGGTTACCCGTCTGAAAGTCGAGGTATTGAAAGTAAAGGCAAGCCTATGGTATTGTATGCACACAGTTAGAAATTCTTTGTGAGAGAGAGTGTGATCTTACCAAGTCCCAAGATAAATACATTGATATGATCATATACATGAGTGAGTGTGGGACTTCTTTGAGGTGAGAGCATTTGGTCAACAAAATCGTCTGCAAACTGTCTAGGTCAGTGTTATAGATTTATGTGCATGATTGCAAGTGATAGTATTTTGCCATGTTTTGATTCCTCTGTGTCATGGTTGAAAACTTTACATATGCATTATGATTTGAGTTTGTATGATAAAGGAGGGGTTAGAAAATTTGACTTGATGAAGAGTTGTGACTGCCGTAAGTTTTCTAAAGTTATTTTGATTGAAGCATCGGAGTAGTTTATTTTATTTTATTTTGCCTGAGGACATGCAAAAGTTCTAAGTTGAGGGTGTTGATATATCATGCTTTTACGACACTTAAAACCAAGAAACTATACACATTCCGGATATGTTTATGTAGATATGATGTGTTTGTGTTGAATGTTGCAGGAAAATAGGTTCGGAACTGGAAATAGGAAAAGTAAGGCAAAAATGGAAAAATCTATAAGTTGATATCCAGGCCATGAGTAGTCATCCCAACGAACGACTCGTGCCTGGAGTCATGGGAAGAAATCGAAGCTTGATAAAGAAGATCCAGTATACTTAACGAGTTGAAGGCACGACTCGTTACATTTGGCAACGAGTGGTTATGATAGTCGTTGAGACTGGGAGGAGAAATTCTGAAGGAGTGTCCAGTGAAGATAACAAGTGACATAACGAGTCGTCAGTTGAAGTGACGACTCATCATTAGACACTGTGGGCATCTATCATGTGCACTGGAAGATTTGGTGAGCCAGGGACACAAGAAACCTAACGACTCGTGCCCAGTCCTAACGAGTCGTTAGGTGACCCTTCACCAAGATTGGGCAAATTGCTGAGAATGAGTCAAGATCATTGTCCACGACTCGTTGAGAGAACCGACGAGTCGTTACTTGGCCCGTTATCCCTGCCTACCTAGAATCCAATTTTAGTTAGGATAAGATTTGTTTGAAATTATAAATACAATATTTAGGTTTATTTCCCGTGTACAGTTTATTTTACTATATTTCACGTAAATTTTGGTGTTGTTAATGAACTTTCTTAGTTCAAGAAACAAAGTTTGTAATTTTGTTGTTGATTTTCGGAATCAAACGACATTGAAGTTTTGTTCATCAGTTTTGGAGTTTTATTCAATTCACGTAGTTTTCTTCTACGATTTTTTGTAAGTTACAGTTATGATTTATTCTATATTTTGTGATTGTGATTATTCAAGCATGAGTATATAAACCCATAACAAGGGTTGTGGGAACTATGATGAATTAACACACATAGGTAAAACACTTAGTGATTCTTGAACGGGCTTTAATGCATGTATTATTTTTCTCTTTATTTTAATTATTTCTTAACGGTTGCAAATGTTGGAACTTGCCTTATTATTACTTACCGGATCAAGGGGTAGTGAATGGGAAAATGGATAAACAACAGAGATTTGAGGCTATCAACCCTCATCTAATAGCTTGAATTTGTCTGGGAATAGTTAATCCGATATTAAGGGTAAGGGTTAATTAAGCATACACCTGTTTATGTACCAAGTTGCATGGTGATAATCATCTAGATAGGGGACCAACTATTTATGTGAACCTAACTTACCAATTTCGCATGCTAAACACCGGAATAGATCACTAGTGTAAAATCCTTGTGGTTATGAAGTCATGGGGAACACAATCCTAGTCAACTTGTTGGTTGAATACAACCAAAATTGATTTAAGCATTTACTAGTTTTTACTCTTGTTTATTATTTTATTTTTCAATTCTTTCCCCCCAGGAAATAAGTAATCTAATAGTAATAGCTAATCACATTAACTCAAGTTCTTTCCATATTCCTTGCAGGATCGACATCAACCTTTGTTGGGTTCTATATTTGACATCGACTTCTTTATATCTCAATTGCAAGGTGTAATTTGGGCGACATCAAGAGTTGACCTCTGGGTCTCATGGTTCCGCCCTTTGTTATCTTAAGGGCCAATAACTTCCTACTGGGCCTTGTCTCTAGGTTGTAATAGGTTAGAATCTCTGTGTCGCCACTCCCTTACCTTCACAACTAGTGGTGATATTGTAGCATTCTAGGTTACAGTTTAACTGTCGGTCCAATGCTTGTTCCTTAACATTCAACGGTGATTCCATGCTTTGTCAACCTATCACCGCCTGCAGGTGATTCTATTATCCTCTAGAGATAGATACTCGTGCCTTTCCCCTTGCTCCCTTAAACTAAGCTTTGGGGTTCATGCTTTTTGCCTCATACTGTCGAAGATATTACCAACCAAGTCTACCGACCCGTATCCTTCTGACCTGCACTTGGGCCTATTTCGTTAATATGATCTCTCTATCCTTTCGACATAATAAACTAGGGCCATCGACATTATCTTGCGGATATGCCCCACCATCATTAGCATAATGCGACGGAATTGGCCCTTGTCTTACTTGATCTTTGCTGTTATTGGGGGTTTATTGCTGATGGACTCTTTCACACGCACTTGAGTGCTACTGACAGTCTTTTCCACCCTCTTGATTTACTACCGTGAGGGTCTATGTAACTTTGGAAACACTAGGGGTCTTAATCACTGTCTAACCCTTCTCGAAATCAACAATTGTAGCTCTCCTCTACTTCTTATTTTGGGAAACATGGCATTGCTACCTACGCTTTCTGTTGTACTGAATGAATAAACTGGGAGGTGGGAAGTAACCCTATTATTCTATACCAGGGATAGGGCATAAATTTCAATAACTCTAAAGATGGGAGGTATAAACTTCACATAGTCCTTCATGTATTTCAGATAATCCAATGCTAGCTGTCGTCCCTGTCCAATTCTAGACATCTACTAAGGGAGCCAACTCATATATATGTACTATATTTCCTGACCTCCCACTCCGAGGCTACAGAAGGAGCTAGGGATAATGCTGGCATATCTATCACCTTATGAAGTTCCTAGTGCCCCGAGAGGGTGACCGAAGAAATTTAAAAGTCGTCTGCTGCCCTTAGGATGATCGTCCCCCAACCGTGGAACCTCGCTAGCACTTTCTCCTACTGCTGTAGCTATGTTGCGGCTGGCTGGAGATTGTCTTACATCACATATTATTCTAGACAGACATCACAATGAAATCTTAGAGACTCAACCCTATACAACTCAGCTCTATAGCACGATGTAAGAAGAAGGAGAGGTAACCATACTATCATGCCTTATATCCTCCTGCTTATAGAATGTGGTGCACAACATTTCTATAAACAAGACTCTAATAGACACGGCTTGCAAACTCCCTAGGATACAACCTGCTATGGTACCAAGTTTGTCACGCCCCACCTTGGGAGACATGACTGGCACCTAATTCCATACTGGAATCTGGGCTGACCTGGCTGGGCACAGACACCTATGGTGCCTATCCATGATTCAAACTCAACTCAAGAAAATAAACTGCTATACCTCAGTTGTAACCATAGCCTTAGGTCGACAAAGCCACCTGTAAAAGAAACCAACTAACCAACAACAAGGTAATGAAGGGATCCTATGCGGGCCGATAAGACCACCATGCTGTCTAGTTATAATAGAAATAGAAACAGGTAGCTACACTGTGCCCCACACGACCAACACATAAAATAAGACATACATAGGCCCCACACGGCCAACAACAACTAATTAACTGATGACTGTAGTTTTCAAGCCTCTAAGAATACAAATAGTGGTCGGGACAAGGCCCCGACCTACCCAAACACTATATAAATAAAATGTGGTAATCTTTTATAACCTGGAAACTCTGAATGAAAGGAGATGGACAATGTACTGACTGTGAATGGCTCCCTAGAGATCTCACAGCCTATCTGTCTAAACCTGCAGGCAAGTAATGCAGTGCCATAGAGTTGGGTATCAGTACAATATGTACCGAATATGTAAGGCAGTAAATAAGCTGAATGAAAGCTGTTAAAGACTGAAAGTAAGTAGAAGGAAGGGGCATAAATTAACCTGGAAGTCTGCTTATTCATAACCTGCATCTAGTAAAACACTACACGTATAATGAGCTATGACTATACAATCATATATTCATAAGCTATAACTAGCAGACAAGAATACAAACAAGGACCTAAGCTGGCCCCTATAAGCCTGAAAGGTACAATCAATACAGAATAACTCGCTTGGGGCCCCCATAAGCCTTGGCAAGCACACTTCAATATATATACCCTTAATAAGGTTCCTATGACTCTACTGGTGCTACGCCAACCTATATGTCCCCTGGGTCTGCAACTGAACCCGCTTGGCTCCTGATCTGTAGCTATGTCTGAGTCCGGTGGACTCCTGATAACTGCACCCTGGGCACCAGGATCAATGAGGATGTGATGCCGATACAACATAAAGATAATAGTCCAGCCATGGAATGGACTGCAATAAGGCCCTTGGGCCTCTGCATCATCCCTTGGGATGACATATTGCTCGTTGGAGCAACATCATATAGCCTCTATAGGCGACAACACAACTAGTAATCCTGGGGTGGTCACGGAAGGCTCCTAGGTGAGGGAAACCCCAATCGATATTCTATACTAAAGTCTTAGTCTAGTCACTCAAAAGGTGTATCTTGCCTTCTGGGCCTAACGTGACCGTTGCTCGCCCTTAGAATAATTTGTATAGCTGCTAACATGCACACCCCGTGTACCTGTATCTGATCAGAGGATCTTGATAGTGATCATAATCTCTGATGGTCTAGATCTGATAGGGCAAGGTCTAGAGTGACCTAACAATACTCTGAATGTCCTATTCGGACAACTATAATTCATAAGCAACTGTAGGGTCGCAGACGACCAATTACTTAGTTCCTCTTCTTAGAATGACTGTAGGGCTGCTACTGACCGAACATGCTTTTGAGCGGTCGGCCCCTCATCCTCAACATGTAGTCTAGTGAAATTCTTAGCCTGAGGGTAATACTATGCTAACATGGTTCTAGCCCTCTAGACCTTAACTTTGTCTGCTCAAATCTTATATGACTCTTCTGGATGATTCCTAACCTTGTAGGTAAGTTTACATGGACTTATCCACTCACGGAAACCTGTACCTGAGCATCTTATAGGAGCAGGATGGGGTGTTAGACCCACCTCTAACTGCTAATAAGTTCCCTTTCCTTAGGGTACCCACGGGTCTATTTGACTTGAACGATTGGGATTGCTTCCTAAGTGACCTGCATGATGAATACTAAGGCAACTGAAACTAACAGTCACTGGTAGTAGCTAACTAGATGGTAGGCTATCACTCAGTTCACTAGACAACCCTAGTGTCGATGACTCTAAAGTATGGCCATCTAATCTAAGCTTCTGGCCCTGGGGCATGAGGGTAGCCAAAGGCCTTTGGGTGTGCTTCACTTACAATACATGCGCCAAACTGGTAGTTACATCGCCTAGCTGTGCCTATGCTGTTTAACTTACTAACTCAGGCCCAATAACTATCCACGAGCTTCTAAAGTTTGGGCCTGACAATAAAGTATCCAATTCTACTAACACAATGGACTGAAGAACAGAGGAGTTCCTAAGATTCTTATAGCGTGTGTCACACTAAACATGTTCTTTCCCAACAAGGGATACTGCGATATAATATTTATACATTTTTTAGCAACTAACCACAACATATGTAATTGTAATCTACTAATAGCAGCTAATGATGACATACCTGACCCTTATATACTAGCAGTATCTAATTACAACATATAGGATCATTATCTATGTTTAAAACATAAGTCGTTTCACAATACGGTAAGAATAACTTGTCGAAGGAATAAGCCTTAACATACCTCGAATGCGTACTTTCGTTCAGCTGGAGGGTTTCAACTTGCAATTGGCAGTTCTTTCCAATTGTAACCTCTATGCTGAGAGAATAGAACTAATTTCAATACTAAACTTGGCAAATATCGATAATTTTTTATAATAGAATTAACTATAATCCAACTTTGAAAAACTCGGTCGAAAATCTATAATTTTTCGAGAGTTCAGAAGGGAGAAATGCTTACCTAATGCCTGTGACCGAGTAAGAATAAATTTGGAGCAATTCTGACAACTTTTACTCGCCGGAGTTCCGATTCACCAAGAGAATTTTCGAGAAATAACTCTGTAGTAATGCTTCCCATAGGCCTAAAACTTGTTACCCGAGGTTAATATGCATTTGAACGACATTTGGTAGAGTAATCGGACAAAAACTCAACGAGATTTGTGTGCCCTTTTTATTTCTAGCCGAGGGAGCTACATACAAATAAAATGAAATGAATCAAGGGCTTTATATATAGCTAATGGCGGTGACATGGGGCGCTCCGCAACGCCTAAAGAGCCAAACTGCCCTCCGCGCCGCGCTAGCCAAGGCACTGCAGGCTGACGCATCGCGCTGGGACCCCACTACCTAGACATGCCCGACCCCACTTCCGAGGCTTTTTTCGACATGCGTCAAGCTCTTCTTATTCGTCAAAAATCCATGTGTACGCTACTAATCGTTAACCTTTACGGGGTGTAACAGGTGATAAATCTCATAAATAATAAATTAACACAAATAAATATAAACAATCGTAAAAGAAGAATCAAAACCAACTTTAATTAGTCTTTCAAATAATCAACTATTCACCGTGGTCACAACCCTAGAATATGAGTTTAGCCACTCATAGACAAGCGGAAAAATAAATAAGTATTCATCATCATACAAAAATACGAAGTAAAGAAGAGAAAACTTAGTTGTAGAACTTTGTCTTCCTTTCAAACGACTTGCAAGATTTCATAAACAAACTACAAAATAAAAAATTAGTAAAGACTACTCCAAGAAGTCCAAAACTTCTTAACAATCAACCTAAGGCCTCTATTTATAGATGAGCCTTCAAATGATGCTATTTCCCTTCAAGACTTAGCTTTAAAATCAGCATTTTCATCCCAGAATGACCCTGGCGCGCCACCCCACCTATCTCTCCACATACTTAGTAAAATTTCTAGCACTTTCAGCTCTAGATAAGGTATGGCGCGCCGCTCCCTCTATCTCGCCAAGATGTTCGTCAAATTTCTCTAAATCTAGACATCTCTGGCGCAAGGCGCCATCATCTCGTCAAATTTGTGATGTGCAATTTCTCTGACGTTTGAGGGCTGGCTGCGCATAGCACCAGACTGAAGTTCTTGTTCTCTGATATTTGGGACTTGGTGCGGGGCACCATCCATAGCACCAAACCCTTCAGCTCCTCAAGTCTTCATTTCTTGCATCATTTTGAGCCCATTTTGCTTAATTTCCTACTCAAATCAACTCAAATCATTTGTTAGCGTATAAAACACATACATACATGAATTGAAGCATAAATTATGGATTATAAACTCAAAATATGATCCAATATGGGTAAAAACATGGCAAATGGACATAAAAATATGCCCAACATCACCTGCCGCATATATCCTTTTGTCCTTTTGGTACCTCATAGGGCCACAAGTCCTTATTTGTATTTGGACCAAAAGTTTTTGCCTTTTTTTCGATGACGATCATTTTATAATTATAGGAATAATCCATGGTCTATCTTACCGAATATACCTTTGAGCCGAGTAATTTTTTTCGAGCACCCTCTATTTTTCTTTAAGTGTCACGTGTTCACTCAACATCCTGCTACGTTCATAAATTGTTCTTTAACCAATATACTACAATTAACAGATCGAAAAAATTATCATGTTCATTTATAAGGAAAAAAAATTGTCTAACAAGCATATCAAGGATATAAGTAAATACACACACACAAAAAAAGTTCTTGGACACGCGCATTGCTCGTGTATTCCTTGCTAATAAGTATAATTTTTTGATAATAATGTAAATAATTTTAAAATAAGCAATGGCTTACAAGAAATTCTGAAGGAAAAAATGAAATCTAAACTAATGAAAGGTGAGTCTATTCAATTGATATTTTATTACTATTACGAAGATCAATCTTATTGAAAAATTATGCTATGACATGAAGTTGAAATGACATTCTTAATTTTTAGGAAAAAAAGAAGTCATTCTTTAATAG
>JACEIK010001044.1:209381-221408 GCA_018107945.1 Datura stramonium | reverse complement strand
ATCCTAAATTATTTTTAATAACTTTGTTAGAATTCTTGACTTAATTTTTCATTGGATAATGAATGTCCTCTTTCTTGTCAAATCATATACTTTAGTGGTGCGTTAGATACATCCCTAAAGTAGAAATTTCAAATTAAAAAATGAGTCATACAATATGTATGCGACATTCTGTTTTGCCATCTTTCAAAGATAGGGAAATCACTTCAGACCGGTATGGCCATTCGAGACATTGTTAGATAATCGTCCATAAGATTCTCTTCTTTAGTCATCACAGTGAGGATTCCTTTATTTTGCCACATTTTCTACAACACATGGACTATTGGGAGTCCTCCTGTTCTTCTTGCTTCTCACTGTTCCATAGGTGATTAATTTTTACTTTTGCATATTTATAATGACTTTGTCTTCATATTCATATTTCTACAAAAATTTGAAAAAAGTTACAAATATATCACAATAGAAAAACAAAATAAAGCAATAAAATTTAATTGCCTTTCGAAAAGCGCTTGATTTGATGCTGTTGCACGACGACATTACTATCACCACTTTTTTCTTCCACTTTGAGAATATGAATTCCCCCTCAATTTTGAAAGAATTTCTGCTGTGCTTCTGGGGCGGTAATGTGAAAATAAAAGAACCAAATAATAGATATTGCAATCTTGTACTTCTTAGCCCCTCAGTGAGGTATGTCATTTTGTCTCTTTGTGAGACAAATTTTAGGATGTAGGGACTTAGTTCTTCATATATGCATCTCTCACTATAAAAAACTGCCCAAAAAATGAGGGTCAAAACCGACGGAAAGAGTCGATTAATTGAGCAAAATCAACGCCAAACTGACACACTTACTACTGTCGGAATTTGGCTCGTCGGAATTGTGAAACCGACGGACAGGGTTGGTTAAACCTGAGGGGTAACCGACCCAGTCCACCGGTTTTAATAAATTAAAAATTATTTAAATTTTTTTTAACAAAATCGAGGGACAGGGTCGGTTTTTAAAAATATATATAAAAATGTAGCTACTTTGATTTGAACCCGAGTATTTACTATGACATTACATAATTTTACCACTCAACTATTCATGCTTTTTGATTAAATCTTTCCTTTATTTTTATTTATTCTCTTCAACTGCAATTTCGCACTTCAAAAACTGACGATGTCCCTCGATTTTTATTAAAGAATAACTAAAAAACTGAGGGATAGTGTCGATTTAAAAAAAAAATATTTATCTAAAAAATAATTTTTGTAGATTTTTGCATAAAAAAAATTGATGGACAACCAACCCTATCTGTCAGTTTCTTTTAAAAAATAATTTAAAAGTAAAAATAAAAATAAAAATCAACGGACTACATTAGTTTCCCCTAGAATTTTTAGACCGACTCCGTCTATCGATTTTTGTTCCCTCGATTGTAGCAATATTTTTAATAGTGTCTATAGGTTTGGATAGTGCCAAAATCGAGGTTCAAAACCGACGGAAAACCTTGACTTTTTAAGAAAACCCGACACCAAAATGGCTAACTAGACATTTTAGGTTTAACTCAGGTCAATTTCATGGAATCGAAGGATTGGGTCGGTCATCATCTGAATCGTAGGAAGAAGAATGGTGCACACCATGTACACCACTTGCAATCAAGTTATTCATATGTGCCTTGAGCAACTCGACAGTCTCACATATGATCTTATTTTCGGTAACTCGGCTTACTTCGGCCTTTTGTAATGCACGAGTAAGATGTTCGATCTGCTGCGACATGGTTGTGATATGACCACCACCCACTATCTCGCTTGGCGTGAAGACCCTACACCTTACAGTTCAATCTGGATGCGATGACATGTGTTCTTTGGTCCTAGACCGTACACTCTACTCTTTTATTTTTCCCCGACATTGTCAATCCACATATTTATTTCCACATTCGGAGGAGGCTAGGTTGGATCACCCTGGTCATTAACTTGCTATGTTTGATTGTACTCGTGCAATTACTTTTGATATTGAGTCTGTAAATTTAAAAGTAAAAGTTAGTATATACAGAAGGCCATATTGTTACTTTTTAGTTAATTTTTTATAACTTACATTGACTTGCTAATCCCTTGGCTTTACCCCATTGATCTGGATCCAACTCGTTCTTCTTATTTTTATGCGGGTTTGCCCATAAAAACTCATCTTGAGATTTTTTTAAAGCAAACCAAAAAAAAATCAAACTATTTAATTACTAATTGGATCTTAGATCTTAATTAGAAGAATAATATTACTTACCTATTCCCTAAGTATCGTTTCCTAACTCCTAGCACCAGTATGTGCAATGAGTCACCTTTTTTTAGACTTTTGGGCTTTTTTTGTCTGCTCACCTTTGTTTTAAACTCGAGTTTTTCAATATTCATTAAGATCGACCTATAGATGAGGTAGAGACTCTTATTTTTCTTTCAAGCATCTCCAAGCTAATCAGACAACCTCGAATTCCCCTTTCCCTTAAAGGTCGTAGCAGCTTTCTTGTTGTGTATAGAAATTTATGTACACAATGTCTGCAAATCAAATAATGATATATGACTAAATGTAAAATTTTACAAAGTAACAATTAAGTTGTATACCTTAAACTGATTAAATACATCTTGTCATAGGTGGAATTAAATTTCACCCCATATAGGATTAGTTGATCATAAAGCCTCTGAATGCTTTCTAGGAGAACTTCTATTATATTCTTTCTTGGATAGAATCTGCAATAACCATAATAAAAATTTCATCTCTAAAATGATTAAGATGATAAAAAGTTAAATATAATCTTGCCCAACTCCCTCGGGCTCGATCATCAGCCTACCCATATGATTTCTCTGTCCGACTCTAGCACATCAGATGCATGGAAAAGTTTTAGTTCAGGTGCTGGTGCAAGTCCTGGTGTAGGATATCTATAAGGCTCACTAATGATGGTGTGGATGGTTGTGAGTCTGTCTCAGAGTTTCTATCTCTAAGGTGCAAAGTAGATAGGTTGGGAGATGAACCACGTGGAGAAAAAGTCGATGATATGGACAAAGAGTAGCCTCGTTTGGATAAATGGTTGTAGGCATAAAATTGGAATGAATTTGAATTGTGTATAGAGGCACATGAAATGGAACTTGGCAGTAGAACTGGTCAGACGGGGGATGAAAAGTGTCAAATGTACCCGTACCAAGTAAAACATAAAGAGATGGAGAAGAGTACATATATGGAGTAGAAGGAAGGGACTGATCAACACTATTAGTATGATATATAGGCCTCCTAGCTGCTTTCTTATAAATTAGAAAATGTTTATATTTTGTGATTTAGTTGTACTATCTTCAAGATGAACTTTATCACTATCACCTCGACCTCAACCTCGATCAGTATTACCCGATGATATTTGCATACAAGTTTACATTAATATAAAAAATTAACAAGTATAGAATATCATTCTTAAATAAATTAAATAATATATGCTAGTTTAAATTTTCTCTTGACTTTTCTCATTTTCATTAGTCAATTCTTCCTTCTCGCTTGTTCCCTTTCATCAGCCGAAATTTCCTCATTGCTTGTTTCATTTTCATTAGCCGATTCTTCCTCAACATTTTCTATGGAAGTTGTTTTATCATTGTCAAAATTTTCCAATGTGTTTACAATACTTCAGACTATTTTCAAATTCAGTGTTCACAATTTGATGAACAATTGCTACATTATTTTTGTATGCCACATCTAAACATTATCAACCTCTATACTATCCACCGACTTAGTCTTTATAATCATTCACCAATCAAACTTATCTCTAGGCAAAATATATGGAACATAATACACTGCTTGGCATTTTGTATAATTATAAAAGGATCATAGCGATCATATTGTCTTGTGTACTTAAATTTCAATCATGTTATATTTTTTTATTCATCTTTGTACCTCTATGTGATGGATTAAGCCACTTACACTGAAATAGTACTATCTTTTTCTCATCCATCCAAGATACTTAAGTTCTAAGATCTCCTATACCATTCCATAATAATTAACAGTTTCACCATGATCATCAACATTACTTTTAATGCACATTTCACTATTATTGATTTTTTTTTTGTATTTAGATGTTTCTTCTATTTGAAACTTAAAATCATTCACACAATACTTGTTCGTCCACAAGACTTGATTTCTAGGACCACAGACAGGATCTTTCATCAATTGGTCATGAAAATAGTATTATTTTTTAGCATGAATATATATTGTGTTAAATAAAAACAATAAATTAGAGAATATGTATATTTTGTGATTTAGTTGTGCTATCTTCACAATGAACTTTCGCACTTACATAGTTTTTCGACCAATGAAAAACTCTTGTATGTATGATATCATTTTCCCACATGCTTACAAAGTAACTGTTTGACATATTGAATATTTTCATTAGTTTCACCTTTAGTCCTTATATTCACGTAATTCAATAACGTAATTAATTTGATACTTAAGATATAGTTGAATTTCAGGTCAATTAAGCAACACACATGTCGCAGCTAATTGCATCTTTATATAACTCAAGGTTTGTCCTGTACATTTTTTTAGCATCTCAACCTAATTGATTGAAAATGGAAATCAGTGGGTGTTGGAAGATTACTTTCACTGTCATTATTATGATTGGGCCTATTTCTCATACATGAAACATGCTCCCCTAAGTAATAAGAATAAAATTAAGAGTTTTCGCTTGCAAAACATCTGTTTAGCAAATCTTTGTACTTGACAATAGTCCTATATGTATCACATTAATTAGTAATAAGTTAAAAAAGTAATTTAAGGAATGAGATATAGTAAGTTGGAATCAGTACCTCTCGAATGGATACATCTGCTTGAATTGAATCGGACCTTTAGAAAACGCCTCATGTATGAGATGAATTAAAAGATATTCCATCACATCAAAGAAGCCACATGAAATGAACTTCTCCAACTTAATGATAATGACAAGAATATTTTGATCCATTCTTACCCCTTCTTCAAAGTGTTAAAATACAATTCTTTGAAGAACAAATTTATCTATATAATTAATTTTCATATTCTGTCAAGTATGCAACTAAATGCATTAGGAGTCAAAGTTTTCATGAAAATATGACACTTATGACTTTTCATACCACACAACTTTTATTCATTCATATATTCATGTTTCCCCAAAATTTGAAGCATTGTCCTTGTGTATCCTCAAATTCTTAACCCCCTCACAAATCTCTCACTTCTCATATAANCCCTCACAAATCTCTCACTTCTCATATAAAGTTACTTAAATAGCTCGCCTTCAGTTTGAACACTTTATTATTTTGTTATTCCTTCAACCACAATTTTTTCTCCTACAATATTATTTAAAGTCCATTTTAGTTTTTGAATTATATTTTCTCTTGCCCTTAACATCCATCACTGTATCAAATAAATTATCAAAATATTTTTCAGTATGCCTCACATGAATATTATATCACAAAAATTATCTTTTCAATACGGTAACTCTCAAAATATTCTTTGTTTAGTCCAACTATGTCCAACACCATATCTTGAAAGTATAGAAGGTGTATCTTCTATAACCTTAGGCAGGTGATAAACTCTCTCCCAAATTTCCTCTCCTAACAATGCTGGAGGTGATAAATCATTTCAATTTTATTCTTTTTGGATGTTTGTTTCATTTTTCTAAACTCATGATTCATTTACAAGAACTGACAGTGATAATTAAACCATGAACTTAAACAGTCATGTCTTAAAGTGAATGCTTTAATATTTTCTATGTAATACGAACAAGATAATTTTTCAACATTCATCAATTAGACAACATGTAATACCTCAGAAGTGCCTAAGACTAGACTCGGGAGTTGAAAGGGTGTTCAGCAGAAAAATTAGAAAGATTATCACAAGATGATTTTTAGTACATCTCGCAGGAGTGGCCAATGGATAGTAGGGTCCCTCGTGGGTAGCAGTTTACTGAGGAAATATTGGTAGAAATAAGTCCAGTAACGACTCGTGGGATGAAGGAATGAGTCGTGGAAGGGAGTCGTCATTTGGTTCTGGACTATCAGGATAAAAGGTATGAGTCATGACACAATTCATGGTGAGGAACCATAGATCGTGGTAAAGACTCGTTGGTTAGATCTGGGGCAATTGAGTTGGAAGCTACGAGTCAAGGTACGACCCGTTTTGAGAAACAACAAGTCATTACTCACACCCGTAAGAAGGATCCGAAAATTATCTCAATGGTGGTAACGGATGGGTCCAACAATCGTGAGATGATGGTACGAGTCATTGTGTGACCCGTGGGAAACTCCAGCAACTGAAGGTTGAGGCAGTGGCAATGACAGAAAGAACCGACGAGTCGTGGGATAGAGGTACGCCTCGTGGTGTGAGCCGTGACACCTGACAGTGTAGAAATTTCTGTGAAGTTAGTAACGGCAATTTTGTATTTCCTAAGCTCCTAGTCCTAAACTACGTCGATTTAAGCCTTGAAATAAGTGTATTAGGAGGTTAAACCCATTCTAACCTATTCCCTCCCCATGCATGCAAGCTTAGAGGATTCCATTGAAGACAAAGCCTAGAAATCCTCCAACTCTCCTCCAAAACTCTTGGGCTTTCAAAATCAAGCTAAAAATCAGTTTACACAGGTGTGTACGGTTATGAATGGGAGTTTATCTTCACTATCATGTCCAAATCCTATCTCAAGTTCATGAAATCAAGTGTATGATCCTAAAACCCAAAGTATGAATTCTCTATGTCTTAATCATGGGTCAATTCCCTTTATATTTTAAATAATATTTTAAGATTCATGGGCATATTTTATACTTATTTTGAATTGTAATTCATGATTTCTATTTTGAAAGTATTAGGCCCAATTATACAAGTTTCATGAAGAGTTATGATTATGATCTATGTTTTCAAGCATGATGAGATATTTTGCATGAAAAAATATTTATGAATTACCCATGTATGAATCCATGATTTTTGACTAGAAAGTCTATTCCAAGCATGCTAAAGTTTGGGCAAGCGCACAGGATCTAAATATATTTTCATGATTTAGTTCAATTTTATGATGTTAGCTTACCACATGATTTTTGTAATACCCTGAAAGTGCCTAAGAGTAGACTCGGGAGTTAAAAGTTGAAAACTGCTGAAACTGGGAAAAACATTACAGGACGAGAGGTGTAATGACTCGTGGTTGGAAACCACGAGCCATTGTTACCAATCATGGTTTCAGGAGTCTGGGTGGAAGTGGAAGCAACGACCGATGTAATGACTAGTTATGGGAAACAATGAGTCATAATTTGTAGTCGTGGTGAGAGGTGCACTTTAGCATTTGGGGAAGTAACGGGTCATTCAATGACCCATCATAAGTTACAATGACCCGTTGTCAACAATCATTGTCTATATGATCATATTTCCAGTGCACTCAATGGATCAAGACCACGTCTCGTTGGAAGCAACCACGAGTCGTGTTGAGGCTCGTGGTAAGGGATGTTCAGGTTTGGTAGGGAGTTGACAACGACCGACTCAATGACCCATTATGTGGATCGACGATTTTTCCTGTCGAGTCATGGGAAGGATCTGAAGGTATTAATCAGACAGTGGATCCAACTAGATAGCACGAGTCGTGGTTTCACACAACGACTTGTGGGATCAGTCGCTGGTTCATCTAGGGCAGTTTTTTATGGACTTTTCATTAAGGGTATTTTCAACCTTTTCATGCTATAAGGCCCTAAAGTACATCGTTTCATGTATTTTTCGAGCATCTTAAGATAGGTTAAGTTCCTATTGCATAGATCAATCTCATGCATGCATACTAAGAGACTTCTAGAGAGATCAAGCATAAACTCAATCTTTTCCCTATTAATTCCTCCTTGGACATTCAAGAACTTTAGAATTTGATCTTACCTAGGTATGTAGGGTTACGAATGGGTGATTTCGTTCACACCCATGCCCATTCTCTATTAATTTATGAAAATTTACCAAAAATCTCATGAGGTTTCAGTTCTATTTTTGTGAATTTCTTATGATTTACTAATGGGCTTTTATGATTTATGATCTACACCATATTTTATGGATTTTGATTAGATTTTACATTTATTTCACTTATAAAATTATTAATTTCAATTTCTACCAAATTAATCCTAATTATGCAGGATCTATGATGAATTGATTTGTGATCTACTTTTCAATTATTGATATTTACAAACCCAACATGATTTATGATTTGAAATATGGATTTATTCAATTACCCATCATGATTTGATAATCTACAAGTATGCATGAACCTTATGATTTATGAATTATGTTTTGGTTGACTCACGGGCCTTGATTCATGGCTAGTTCACGTACTTACAAGCATGTTTATAATTATCATGATTTATCTAGCCCATGAATTCATGCATGCAATGCCATGAGCACTATATATGTTTTGGGAGTAGTATCGATTATCGAGTTGGTTAGGGGCCTAGGTTCTGCCATGGATCTCATGAACTACATGCCATCGTAGGTATGTTGGGACCTCCTTTGTGACTGTCCCTAGCCCAATTGTACCTTCTCATGGTGATATCACACTTTCATGATTCTACCCTTGACAAGGTATGAACAGCCTCCCGACTAGGTTTACAAGTCGGGCTCCTGTGTGCTAATATGAGGAATCTCCCACTGTTCCTCATGATTTATGCATATTTATGATTATTTATGTGGGCTCAAGTAATGTTTATTATGGCTTTTCTCTTATGATTATGGTTACGATTGTATTATGAATGCATTGAAAACCTTGAGCCTTATGATATGTTATGTTACGATATTTATGATATGAGCATGATGTCCTAATCTTATGCCGTTTTATGAGCTTTTACATATTTTAAATGTCTATTTTACTTACCTTGCATACTTAGTACATTCCATGTACTGACTTCATACTTTCTATGCTATATCGTCTTATGATACAGGTTCCAGCTCTCAGGCTCATCCTCATATCTAGATCATCTCAGAGTGTACTTTCAGCTTATTGGTGAATCCTCATGTTTCGAGGGCCGTTCGACAGACATTCATGCTATTTTATGTTTCAGTACTTGTCTGGGTTAGATGGGGGTTTGTCCCATCAACTCATCGTATGTAGTAGAGGCTTTTAGACAGTGTGTAGTACTCAGCTGGTGTATGTCTAAATGATTCCGTTTGTTACGATATGTCATGATTATGCTTATGTTTTTGCTATGCCTTATGATTAGTTTTCCGCAAAAAGTGAATAAAGTTAGATGTATGCTTATGCCATGGGTCGACTTGGGGCCTCTCGGGGTTTCTTGTCCCGTGTTATGATCTGGGTCTATGTTTGGGTCATGAAAGCGTTGGTATCAGGGCAATAGGTTTTGAAGTGTCCTAGGGTGTCTGAAAGACGCATTAAGTAGAGTCTTTTTCATGGGTGTGAAGCGCGCCACACTTATGAAGAAGAGGCTACGAGACGTTTAGGAATGTTCCCTTCTTTCATGATCTATGTCATGCAATCAAAAGTCTTTCTGCCCTTCTAATTCGTGCTGTTCGCGATTGCAGAATCATGGATCCTAGAAGAATGAACGGAAGATGAAATGGAAATGGTGAAGGCCACGAGGATGGAAATGGTCATGGGCATCAGCAAGCCCCACTTTTTCAGGAGCCCTAGGCACCAGAGCCAGTTGCCCACGCTGAGTTTTGGGCGGCTATCCAGATGTTGGCGTAGGTCTTGACTGCTTAGGTCAACCATTAGGCTATTGCGCATATTCCACAAAATGGTAATGCTGCAGCAACCCAGATTAGAGATTTCTTAAGGATGAACCCTCCAGAGTTCTTTGGGTCCAAGGTGGATGAGATCCACACGATTTCATCGAGGAGATTCTAAAGATCACCCAGGTTATGGGGGTGACCAATGGAGAGTGTGTTGACTTGGCCTTCTATTAGCTAAAGGGGGTGGCTCACTTATGGTTCAAGCAATGGAGGGATGCTAGGGAAGTGGGTGCAGGCCCTATAGGTTGGGAAGAGTTCCACGCAACATTCTTGGATTACTCTTTCCCTCGAGAGATGAGGGAGCTTAAGGCGGCCGAATTTGTCAACTTGAAGCAGGGTGACATGTTCGTTTAGGAGTATGCATTGGAGTTCACCCGTCTATCCAAGTATGCGCCAAAGTTGGTGGCGGACCAGCGGGCTCGGGTGAGCCATTTTGTACATAGAGTGGCAGATTATCTGGATAAGAATTGTAGGATCACCATGTTGCATCAGGATATAGACTTTCCCCGCATTGTGTTTCATGCTCAATAGATGGAGTCGGTATATCGGAGGAAGAGAGAGGCCAAGAGGGCCAGGACTGATAGTTACGGGACTTTTCAGGTCAGGTCAGGGGGTGGACAGCGTCAGCAGTCCCAGCACAGGTCTATTTCTCCAGCCCCATCATCGGCCAGCACGCCATCTAGATTTAGAAGGGATCGCAGGAGTAGAGCTCCAGATTCGAGAGGCCAGGGTAACATGAAGGTGGAGCGTACATTCCCAATTTGTGCATGGTGTGGCAAAAATCACCTCAGGAGGTGCCTTGTCGGCTCGGATGCTTTTTTCGGGTGTGGCAAACCCGGACACAAACTCAGGGATTTCCCTTCAGCCAGATCAAGGGTCGGTGGAGCCTGTACGCCAGCAACTAGTTCTGCCGCTCCCGCAGCATGCCCCCCTCAGCAGGGTGCCTCAACTAGTTTAGCCGGCGGTCAGCACCAAAATGGGTTCTATACTTTAGCACCCCGCCAGGAACAGGAGGTCTCCCCAGATATGGTCACTAGTATGTTGCATTTTTTTCATATTGATGTTTATGCTTTGCTAAATCCGGGAGCTACCTTGTCTTTTGTGACTCCTTACATTGCTAGTAGCTTTGGAGTTAGTCCCAAGACTCTGTTAGAACCATTTTCGGTTTCTACTCTTGTTGGTGATTCGATTGTAGCTAGGAGGGTGTACAGAGGATGCCCGATCACTATATTCCATAAAGTCATCTCCACAGACCTTGTAGAGTTATCCATGACTAACTTTGACATTATTCTTGGCATGGATTAGTTGTATGCGTGTTATGCTTCTGTAAATTGTAGAACCCGTGCGGTGGAATTTCATTTTTTGGGTGAATCGATTTTGGAGTGGAAGAGTAGTTTGGCTATACCAGCAGGTCAATTTATTTCCTATCTTAAGTCTAGGAAGATTGTTTCTAAGGGTTGCATGTATCATCTAGATAGGGTTAAGGATGTTAAGTCTAAAACCCCGACTATTCAGTCAGTTCTGGTGGTGCGTGAGTACCTAGAAGTATGTCCGAATGATTTACTAGGTGTTCCTCCTGAGAGAGAAATTGATTTTGGTATTGACCTTTTACCCGATACGCAACCTATCTCCATTCCTCCTTATAGGATGGCTCCAGCCGAGCTAAAGAAATTGAAGGACCAATTGAGGGACCTGCTAGAAGGGTTTCATTAGACCAAGAAAGTCCCCATGGGATGCACCAGTCTTATTTGTTCGGAAGAAGGATGGTTCACTTCGGAAGTTCATTGACTATCGACAATTGAACAAGGTCACCATTAAGAATAGGTACCCTCTTCCTAGGATCGATGCTTTGTTTTACCAGCTTTAGGGTGCTAAGTGCTTCTCAAAGATAGATCTCAGGTCCGGGTATCATCAGCTCAGGGTTCGGGAGTGTGATGTCTCGAAGACAGCCTTCAGGATGTGGTATGGTCATTAAGAGTTTGTAGTTATGTCTTTTGAACTAAAAAATGTCGCTGCAACTTTTATGGACCTGATGAACAGGGTGGTTAAGCTGTATTTAAACATGTTCGTGATTGTGTTTATTGATGACATCCTTATATACTCTCAAAGCGAGGAGGAACATGCCATTCATTTGAGAGTAGTGCTTCAGATCCTAAAGGATCGTCAGTTATATGCAAGGTTTGACAAGTGCGAGTTTTGGTTGAACTCAGTAGCATTTTTGGTCCATGTGGTATCAAGCGAGGGCATAAAAGTAGATTCTCAGAAAATCGAGGCGGTGAAGAATTGGCCTAGATCGGTGAATCCTT